>JBBPBX010010390.1:28208-58001 GCA_038048925.1 Garcialebias charrua
AGAGAGTAAGGAGTGAATACGGCTGTGATCTTCATCGCCTGGTCTCCTTTCGGAAATGCCAACTTCTTTCCTGACCTTCTTCTCACCATCTGTGAACATCTCCTGGTCGTCTTTAACCCCTAAACCTCGAGGCCAAGCCTCTTTAACTGCTCTATTGTCCTCTTGAAATGTCACTTCTGTCTTCTCCAGAAGGTTTGAGTCAAACTGAATCAATGCGTCTCTCGCAGCCAGAGGTGGAGTTAATGATCTTCCCAGGCTGTTCAAACTCGGGCTCTCAGCAGCCGGACAGACGCTAGGATCATCCAGAACATCTGGAGACCCTGTTTCACTAGAGGAATCTGACTTCCAGTCCAGAGGTGGGGGCTCAATTAGACTGAAGGAATCCAGATCTTCTGCTTCTGAACGAGCTGCTGCTGTCACACTTACTTCACCATCTGAAGCTCCTTTAGCGAGGTCCAAATCCCACAGTGCACGTGCAGACGCTGAGCGATCAACAGCGAGGCAGTCCGAGTCCATTTTGTGTCAGAGGAAAGCAGGCATCACAAAGTAGATGCCTTACTGAGGTCACAGTGTTGCAGAAGGGTCTGAAACTATCTATGAGGAACAAAAGCACCAGTACATCATGAGTTTGCAACCAAACTTTCATTTTATCTGTAGCAGAACTGTTAAAAAACTACAGCCCAACAAATACAACCCACATAATAAAAACAAATGCAGAATCGTTATAAAAACGTTATATACAAGTAATCATAAAACAATGGATCATGAACCCCTTACATAATGTGCGTAAGGCCAGTTTTTAGTGCACATTTAAAACTACGTTGCCAAGGCATGTCCATACTTTTCACAAGCTACACGTTTAGCTTTGTCGCCATTGACTTTAGCAAATATCTCAATTTGCTGCAGCTGCTGGAGACTATGACTCTTGTCTCTTAAATTTTGAACATGGTAAAATGAATTGTGCAACAAATTATCCAAAATTGTTGCAAAGTTGTCCCAAGCATCTCAAACCCTTCACAATTTAGTTTTCACAAATCTAGAGTGCTAGAGCTGTATAATGACACTTGTGCGGAGGCAAACACTCAGATTTCACTGAGACTGAAAATTGACCTACACTCTTGCAAATTTCTAACAATTTTGAGCGACCAACTAGCACCCAGTAGTTTCAGCCTAAAAAGACTTTGGCTTCAGACTGCTGGACGTATTTCTTCTTGCTGCGTTTACTCTCTCCTCACTGACTCTCCACGTACGGACTTGCTGTTATTTCTGCCGTTAACCTGGTTTTATGGCGATGTCTCCATAAAAACTACACCCAGTCCAACACTTCTGTGTCTCTGTCCTCTCTACCCCTGCTGGTTGGGGTAAATGGCCACTCATAATGAGCCTGGGTCTGCTGGAGGTTCTTGTTAAAAGGGAGTCATTTCTTTCCACTGTCGCCTCAGTGCTGCTCAGGTTGTGGTTGCATAATAAAGAATACAGTACTGTATAAGCATCCTGCAGGTTTCTTTAGACAACTATTTACTAAATGACATTTTGTAACATAACGATTCTGTAAGTGTTGTACTGTATTGTAATTGGATTACAGTAACTGAATGTGGGTTTATAGTATGAATTAGTTACTTTGAAGAATTGTGTTTGTTTTTGCAATCGATGCAACTTAAATAATAAATTACTATTTTTTAAAAAGAAATTCAAGTCATTTATAAAAGCTGTTTTAAACCTCATATTCATAATTCTTGCAAAATTGTAACAATTATTCAAACTAGATTTTTGTCTTTTAAGTAAAGTCTCCTTAGTGCACAGTCCATATAACAACTCTTCAGATTTACTGTTTCTCTCTCTCAGCATCAACAATACGACTAAATAAATCAGAAAAACATTTTAAAAAGTGGAATTAGCTCAGCTTGGAAGTAGCAACTCAACTAGCATAAAGCTAACAGTTAGCTTGGCTAACTTTGACCATGTAGTAACTCGAATAAAAATAACGACGAACGATAAAAAGGTATCAGTGGGTGAAGGGGTGTCTCTCACCAAATGTCTGAGTCTTTTTTGTGTCTTTCTTTGTGTCCAGACAGAGACAACTCCTGTGGGAGCCACGACCGAAGAGTTGACGTGGTCAGGAATTTGAACCTTTTGCAAAACTTCGTTTATCCGGTTATGAACAGCCCCGAAATATGTATCAATTTCACACTCAAAAATAGTGGTAAAACACAACTTTCGTGGTGTAAATCCGATTCATTTTTGTTGCTGTTGTTAAATGATAGTTTAAATTCATTATTTTGTCTGTAGTTGTGCTGCGTTCAAGTACTCTCAACGTTTTCCATTTCCGCTTTGTTTTGCTTTCCTACTAGGCAGATATTTATATGAACAAGAATGAATTTACTCATATCCTATGTAACTATTATTTTCTCTAAATCAAATTTGTCATTTAAAACTATAAATGCCGCTAAAGGTGTTGATAAATTAAAGCTTCCGATGCGTCACTGTTGCACTTGAAGGTAACAGACAAACGTCAGTCCGTTTAATCAAACGTCGATATTTCGATAGAAAAAGGGGAGAATTCATTCTTTATTCAATTTTTTACACATTTAACTATTTACATAAAATTTACAATTAATGTCAGCTTTTGGTGCACTTAATCACTGTTAGAAGTTAATATGTGCTATCTAATACAAAGAAAATCAAAAGCAAAGTATCAAACACAATTTAAAATATTGTGAAACTATCTTTAAAATAAATATTATTCAGCTGTTCATTTTAGAAGCCGAATTCTTTTAACACGATCAAACACAAAATTGACTTTATTTAACGGCCTATTATGGCTTGCATTTTTAAAGTAAAATAAGTATTTCTGTAATCAACTACACGTCAGAACAACTCCAAAGTTGTAAAAAATTAAAAACAATTAAGTTCAAAGTTGCTTCCTTAACAGTATTTACATGATTCCTGCAATGTATTTGTTGCAAGATTACTGAACCTCCTTGCATTACAGAAAGTTTGTATCCTAACAAACTAAACAGCTAGTGCCATTTAAAAAAATAAATCTAACCTATGTGTCGTTAGCGAACACTAATGTGAACACTTTTATCCAAATGTAATGGTTCTAATTATTAATGTTCCCTAAAATGATTGGATTGAAAACCTAAATACTGTAATTAATTACTATGATCAAGTTATGCACAACAAGGTCGTTTAAATGAAATACGACAACACTTTAAAAACTGCACGTTTGAAAAACGTCAATTTTATGGAATATTTCAGTTTGCTGGTCACGTCTCTCCTTCACTGTGACGAGGACTCTGCGCTGTCTGACTGCTCACTGTCGCTGCTGTTCATCTGAATCAAACCAATCAGAGAGGAGACGGTGCCCAGCAAGCCAACCAGCCAGCTGGGGAATCGTCCCGCCCAAAGGAAGCCGGGCGGCATCCAGTGAATGGCGTTGCTGAGGTCAGCTGTGCTGCTGAGGATGGAGAGCAGCTCCCCTTGCATCCGCCTGCACAGCTGAGAGCGTCTAAAAGAGGAAACGGACAGATTCATCAGGACGGGTAGTTTGAGGCAGCAGAAACACAGATGTTATATTAGCTTCCTTAGATAGAGAACTTTACTAACTGGCTTTTCTATGTGAATGTTCCTGTTCAGTGCCCTGAGACGACTTTGTTGTGATTTGGCGCTATATAAATAAACTGAATTGAACAGATAAGGGATTATTCTATTGCAGAGCTTCATCTAGCTGTATAATCTATATGTATACATATGTATAAGACTGAAACTCAACAACTCTCTAAAACTATTCACTAAACTTTCCACCATGCCATCAGAGTAGTTGCACTGCACTGATAAACACCTGCTGCCTCCTCCGTCCTTCTCGTATTTCTTTAACTTCCTCTTCAGCAGCACCAGAACTCGAAGTGATCTACAAAAAAAATAAAAACAAAGTGACTTTTGAATTCAAATTGAAGAAGTGTTTGTTGGCTGGTTAAATATCAAATACACAAAATACTTCAGACGTTGCTGAATTTACAGCAGCTTTTAAATATAATCTGCCTTTTATACATATGAAATTTAGGTAGAATTCTTTGAAGGGCTGCATCTCTCCCTTGGCATTACGTGCCAACGTTTTGCATGATCTGTTAGAGCTTGGATTATGAGCTGCTGATGGCTTTCAGCTTTAACCACAACAATTTTTACCACAATACAGGTAGTCCTCGACTTACGACGTTTCGGACTTACGAACGCATCTCATTATAAAAAATAAAAATATATATTTTTTAATAATAAATAAATAAATGTACAGTACTGTACAGTTACCAAGCACTTAGCCTATCCTAACACAGTTAAGGAGTGAGTTGAATTGTCACCCTCCTCCCTAGCAGGCTCCATTCACATAAAGGGAGCTAGCTCCCTTTATGTGAAAGGGAGACAATTCAACTCACTCCTTCATCTTTAAAAACTGTGTTAGGATAGGCTAAGTGCTTGGTGACTGTACAGTACTGTACATTTATTTATTTATTTTAAAAAAAATTGTGTGGACGTTCAGCCGCTGCACTCAGTGGACGCACGCGGCCGATGACCCAAACAGGTGGGATCCCAAAGCAGACATGTCAGAGCAGGGTCTGTGTCTGAATAATGCAGAATGCAGGCAGAAGCAGGGATTTAGTGCGCTTTGACGGCCATGAAAGGACAAACACCCCCTCAGCTCCGATCGTCTGTTCATTTTATTCAGCCGCGCCGTTAACAACTATATTAGCAGTCAAAGTTTAATTATAAATGTCAGGGGGGTTCAGACGTGTAATTATTGTTAATTTGTCGGGTCTGGGTGGAGTTTGGAAATTATGGCTACGGGTTGAGGCCAGGTCGGGTTGGATTTTTTTGGGATGCAACTCTAGGTCCACACCTCCCTTGCAAAAGAGATCTGCGATCTCAGTGGGATTTGTCTGGTTAAAGAAAGTTTATAAATAAAAAATCAATACAATCTGACAAAGAAAACAACATGACTAGAACCCAGTAGATAAAATGTGTCCCTGATCCAGCCTACAAAATGATGAATGTGCTAGTACAAAGTTCAACAGAGTCAAAAACAAAGCAGGAAGTACATATCAATATAATATATAGCATCAATATTATTTGCATTGTGAATAACCGCGACTTCCTTTTTCAGCAGAGTAAAATGGAACCGCTTTGGATTCTTATTTTGGTTGAATAGATGTGTAATAATTCAAAATTGTGACAATAACACTTTCCCTCTGCAGGTATGACTAGGCTTGGAGGGGTCGTCGGTGGACTCTCGCTGTTGCGGTGGCGTCACCAACGACGATCTCAACTCGGAGCTCACGCAGGTCACCACGGGTCTCTAAACCCACGCACAGAAACCACATGAACACACGACGAATCCAGAACCCGGCTGGAGCTGAACAGCACGGCCCGCTCCGCATCACGCTGTTCACCGCATGTGGTCGCACAAATTGTTTTTTTGTTTAGCTTTTACTGATACACGATTAAAGACAAGCAGCAGAATCAGTAAAAATTAAAAAGCTTTGCCTTGAACTGTAACAATATTTTCCATTTTAACGTTTTTAAATTTTAATTGAACATCATGTGTAAAAAGAAACATTTGCCAGTAAATAGACAAATGCATTGACAAACTCCTAAAAACCAATTTAAATTCTTGAGTTTATTTATTTTGCCTAATTTGTCTCCTGATTTTGCTTTTTTTTTTAATCGGTGACTTGTTTTTGTCTGTACGCCTTTGTGCCACTTGGCCACGGTTCTTCTGCGAGAAGTACTTTGACTTGTCAGAAAACAGCGGGAGTTCCTGTGAATGTGGATTTACAGTTGTTACAGCTCTATGCTTTTCTGCCCTCATGAAGACTCAGCTGAACTTCTGTCATTTACACCAACTGTGCTTTTCAATCTGTCTCCGTCTGAATGCAGCAGGGGTCAACTTGAACAGTTAACACCAATCACCGACGTCCGCGGCACCGCGCTGGCCTCGACCGCTTCAGATTTATGAAGAGTGTCGTTGCACAGCCGTGTCATTTTCATCAACGCTGTTCGAGTTTCCATTTTTGGCGTTGGACTTTAACTGAATCAACCAGTCAGATTTGATTTGGATGAAACTTTTCATAAAACACACGAAACAGAAAGCAAATCATTACAGTGGATCTTTGTGCCAAACTGTGGCTGCTCTGAACCTGCAGCAGAAGACTCCTCAGCCTGTTTGTACTAAAATATGCTTTTCTAGAAGCAGATTGTTTGCCAGCGTATGATTAACTACAATCTAACAGTCGCATGATGTTTAAACGGGCTCACTTTTGCTCTGGAGGATTAAACAAACGAGCCAAGCAGGACTGAACATCTGCTATAATCTTTAAAATTTGCCTGTGCTTACATGTTTGTTGTGTACTCTTTGTGCAAGATGCCTTTTGTTGTTGTTGTCGTGCTACAAAAATATCTGTGGATCAGTATTTTTTATAATTCACTATAAAGACATAATTGCATTGATTTCAAATGTATTGATGCTGTGGTGTTTTTCTACAATGTATATGGAAGATTTGGGATAATTATTATTACACAGAGAGCAGATCTGCATTGTTAGCCGAGAAGATGTGTATTAATTTGTGTGTGCAATCTTAAAATGTGCGTTTGAGAGAATTTCAATGTATGTTGTTTTTTTTTTGAGTGACAAGTGATGATGTCACACTGAGCACAAAACGGGTCCATTTATGGTTTTCAGCACTTTCACACAGTTTTATGAGAATACGCTGTTGATTATTGGTCTTTTCTCTGTGTTGTCAGCTACAGAATGAAGAGGGAAGCAGCGAACGTCTTATTTTATTCTTTTTGCTTTAAAGGACATGCTGTGTGTCATTTGTAAATATGCATCCACAGACTTTATTTTTGTGCATACAGGTGTACTGTGCTTGACGTCAGACATGAATCCCTTAAAGGAATGCATATCACTCACTGCCTTTCATGCCCGAGTTGAGAACTAAGATCATTATTTGTTAGAAAATGGTGGAGTTGCAGCCATTTTGGTCAAACCTGGAAAATTCCACAATCTACTAGTTGGAGTATGTGTTGTGAATGACTGTCAGCTACTACCACAACGATTTCATTAATTCTGACATTTAAAATATTGAACACTACCGGTTTCAGCCACTAGAAGGCCCTCAACCTATGGAAAGCCAAGTGTCTCATTAATAGGTAAACGTAGATATTAATGAGACACTTGTCTTGCCAGAGAAACACCTTCGTCTCGCTCCGGAACTCCTGGAGCAAACGTCAAATCAGCTGCATTTCACCACACCGCCCGGGTGAAATGCAGCTGATTTGACCATTAAAGTGCTTTTTTTAGGAAAAGTTATAGACACACCTTTACTATAATTTTGAGCAAACAAATGATTGTTTTAAAATTTTAATCTTGTTTAATTCTGGTTAAAATCCTCCCGTGCAGGCTCCCGCAGCCGCCATTTGGCAGACAATCAATTTTTGGCACAACACCGGCCCACATTCTGGGTGGTCAGCAGTGACACCATAACAAACGTGACACATCAGCGGTGCTGCATAATAGATGCGACTTATTTATGTTTTTTCCACTTTATTAGACATATTTGGACCGATACGACTTATAGCGACATGTACAGCGGCAAGTACGGTAGCTGTGGCCACCTCTTGAGTTGAGTTATCTCTAAAAGTTAGATGTAGATGTACATCCAGTGATTACTTTCTGAGAGTTTTTTGAATTCTGTTTGGTGATTCACAAGATATTTAGCTAATGATACAGGCTAACTCACGTACAAGAGCAAAAAACGTTTTTACAGTTTTCACTTTCAGCAAGGGGTCATATACTGTTTTTTGAGTGAAATCAACAGTGCTGGGCAGCGCTAATCCAAAAATTAGTTTCGCTATTTCTAAAGCACTTATTAATTTATTTAGGTCCGCAATTTCAAAAGCGCTTATGTATTAGCAATGCTAGCGGACGCTAATGCTAACGCGCTAACGTGCAAATGGCGAACTACTTTTTTAAATCCAGCAGATTTGACCATTTCGTGAAACGGTCAAGCTCAGAAAAACCTTGTGCTATAAAGTCAGCTAAGAAATATATTTTTTTCTCAGCAAAGAAATAATTGTTTTTAACCGTGTTTTCTTGGAAAGTCCTTAGCTTCTGTGGCCGCCACCATTTTGAAGAGGGCAAATGGCGAACTACTTTTTTAATCCAGACGCGTCACAGAAACATCCAAGTTCACCCTCCATGTTAAAAACTCCTCGTCTGACTCTTCGAAAACAAGCAATAAGGCTGCAGAGAAACACACAGGCTGCTAACTGCGCTCTCTCTAGCCAAGAGACTGAGGGGGACGCTTTTTTGTCACGGACCACATCCGGCGCTGACAGGATATGGTCTGTTAGCAGTCGTCCGGTTGATTTAAGAGCCCGTAAATAAGTTTTTTCGTTTTTACTGATAGATAATTAGTTATTAGCGGTACTGTATTTTAAATAAACATAGCGCAAATCCGCTTATGAATTATAAAAGTTAGTCAATCTGCTGTAAAGCTAACAAATTGTTTAGGCCCGCTATAAGCGGATTAGCGCTTTAGCGCTCCCTTGCGGCCTGATGCCCACCTTTGGAAATCAAGAAATGAGAGCAAATTAAAGGGTTAATAAGAATGTAACTGATGATTATTAGTCACTTCAGTGCTTCAGAGATTTTTTAAAAATGGCATTTTTGTTACTGGTTGAAACTATAAAACATTTTTTGTGTGTGAAACTTTCTGTAAAGAGACTGCTGTCACAATGGATTGATTCAAAACATTTTTATCTACGTTAAAAAGACAGTTGTGCGCTATAACACAAATCAAACATTTAAGATTTACTGAATTGCTGTTTCGTTTAAAGGTTGATGGGTCTGAATCTGACCATTTGGTTGAAAACGACCCAAAGCAGCGAGAACTCTCTCGTCTGGAAGAATCGATCGTTTCCAGAACAAATGGTCAGATCTTTTCTTTGTGGTTTTATGCACCTCAGTTGACGTCATGTTTTATACACCAGCTAACCAGTCCAGTCCAGTCATGACAAGTTGTTTGGATCAGATATGATGAGAAACAAAGATATGTTTATATTGTTACAGTTATTGTCTGAGATAAAAGCTCCAGCGATAATCCACCAGCAGGATTCTTTCATACATTTATTATTGGGATTTGGATATTTTTCTCTCTGCACACAAAATTGTGTCCACAGCCACATGCACAAGACAAGAGCTTATTATGAACCACTTACACAACATTTTTATTCCGAACAGCGGGAAAATGTCACCCACTGTCAGAGACATTTAGAAAAATAACACTCCTGATTTAGCTCATGAACTGGTCCAAACAGAGCTCTAATTACAGCTCTGGTTTTCCACATGTAAACGTGATCATTTTGTAGAAAAATAGTCACCAAATGGGAAGCTTTTTTTAAATATTATTGTTTCTTTAATCTGCAGTGCATGGTATATCAGATTCAGTCACGTTGATGCAACCACTGAAAGCGTGCCAAGCAAAGTAAGAAGAAAAAGTGTGGTTGAGGTGCCGCATGCAATGCAATTATATTCAATTTGTGTCTATTTTAATGAGACAGAAAATGGGTTTATTGTTTGTTTAAAGGCACAAGAGGAAGTGTCTGGTGTCCTGTCTACATTTTGCAACATTGATTCGTGACTCATTTCACTGTGTGATCAAGTCTTGAAGATGCATGTTGTGTAATATCTTGAACAGACAAATACTCATCAGTTATTAGTGATGTTCTACACAACAACACACTACATGTGTTAAAGATACCAGTGGACTCTTTATGCTTTTTGTTCTTGCTTCAAAATAAAATAAAAATTTGTGGATTTTTGTTCTGTCCATTATTTGGTCTGTTTTTCGGGGTACTTTTTAGCAAATAGCTCATAAACCACAGGACAGAGATAAATTCTGCTTCTCTCAGAGAGAAAGAGTGAGAATCATCTTCACCAGCTCTTAATTTGAGGACACACTAGTAAATAAACAACCAGAGAAATTGCATTTCCTGTAAAAATGCAGTGTGAATGCTTATTGCAGAATACATGTAACTTGCTAAAACAGCACAAATTAGCTAAAAAATAAAAATGCTGAACTGGAAGAACAAATCTCTAGCAGAATAAAGCAGAAATAATTTGCTGAATTAGGCTTAAAATAGTTGTAATGAGCATAAAAATTTGAAAATTAGCTAAAAAAAAAGAAGCTAAAATTAGCAACAAAAAACAAACAAAAATAAACAGATGAAACGTATCTGAAGGGCAGAAAGAAGGTTAAGGTATCAGAAGGAAGTGGAAAGAAAGGAGCTCCAAAATGTGGAATTAGCTGAAAAAGCTAAAATTAGCATAAAACAGCTTAAATAGTAGCTGAAATAACAGAAAATGCTGAAACTAGCAGAAATAAGCTGAATGAAGCCTAACAAGCTGAAATGATCAGAAAACAGTTAATTAGGCTGAAATTAGCATAAATTACTTGATCCGTGATAGCACCATCTCCTTCTCCTCCCATGTCAATAATATCACTCGGTCAACCTACTTTCATCTTCAAAATATTAATCGTCTTCGTCCTTCCCTCACTCCTCACTCCACTGCTGTCCTGGTCCACAGTCTAGTCAAATCTCGTTTAGATTATTGTAATTCTCTTCTTTTTGGCCTACCTCAGAAAACCCTTACAACTGGTTCAAAATTCAGCTGCCCATATCATTACACGGACCCCCTCAATCCATCACATCACACCTGTTTTAAAACAGCTTCATTGGCTTCCCATCCCACATCGCATCAATTACAAAATACAGTACTCCTTACATTCAAAGCTGTCCACAACCTCGCTCCTCCATACCTTTCAGACATTATTCACATTGCTACACCTGCTCGTACCCTCAGATCATCTTCTTCCATCCAGCTCATTGTTCCCATTGCCCGTCTTGTTACTATGGGGAGCAGAGCATTCAGCTGCTCTGCTCCCCAGCTCTGGAACTCACTCCCACCTGATATTCGCGACACAAACTCTTTGCCACATTTCAAAGTCAAACTCAAAACTCACCTGTTTAAAGTAGCCTATGCACTATGATAGCAACTGCATTGTCTTATTTTAATTCATTTAACTTGTTTTTACTGTGTATATAATATTGTCTGTTTTTATGATTGACAAGGTAAGGTGACCTTGAGTGCCAAGAAAGGCACCTACAAATAAAATGTATTATTATTATTACTACAAGAAACTTGAATTTATCTGAAAACTGTCGAAATGAGCTAGAAAATGCTCAAATCTTAGCTGAACAGGTAGAACAAGCTTCAGTTAGCAGAAAAAAGCACAAATAACACATTAGTCCAATAAGGCTGAAAGAAGCAGAAATGAGCACAAAAAAGTGGAAGTTATCTGTTTAAGTTAGCAAACAAACAAAACAAAACAAAACAAAAACAGCAGAAAAAGTAGCTAAAAAGCAGAAAGAAGTTTAAATTTCCAGAAGGAAGTAGAGAGGAAAATGATTAAATGAGTGCAAAAAAAATGTGGAATTAGCTGGAAAAGGCTAAAATTAGCATAAAAACAGATGATTAGTAACTGAAATAGCAGAAAAAGCGGAAACTTTCATAAACAAGCTGAAAGGAACACAAGCTAGCAGAAATAAGTGAGAAGAAACACAAAAATGTTGGTTAGCAGAAAGAATTTGAACGGAGCACAAAACAGCTGGGGAAAAAAACGGCTGAAATTAAGCTGAAAGTAGCTGAAAAAAGTTTTAATGTGCTCAAGGAAGCTGAAAGGAATTGAACCAGAACAAAATATGAAAGGAGCAGGAAAAGGTTGTAAACAGATCTATGTGAAGGATGTAAAATGAGCTAAATTCTTTGTCTATGAGGGAAAAGGGGCAGAAAAGGCTAAATATTTCAAAAAGCTAAAGTTGCACCAATACTAAAAGTCACAGCACCCTTCTGAAAGAGCTGAACGTTTTTAGGTATGATTTGTTGAAATAGCACAAAAAACTGTGGAACAAGAAAGATGCTGAAAAACGTACAGAAGATAAATGGATCACAACAGTGTGAACGCTTCATAAACATTCACACAACAATAATATTTAAAGTCTAGCTGAAGAAATATACTGTACATTACCTGCTGCTTTTCAAGCCAGAGCATCTATTTTTGGAGAAACGATAAAGTTGCATTCATTTGGTCAAACATTTTGCACACATTCGTGCTCAGAATCTGTATGAGGAATGACTCTCAGTTTTAGCTCAGTATCTGTTAAATTGATGACAGAGCTAATTTTGTGTTGTAATGTCTATTAGCTGCGATAAGAGTTTAATTAAAATTGTCCAGCAATACATGAGATATTTTTGCAACAGAAAAGAACACAAGCGCACACACAGGACTTTAAATGAGTGTAAAAGACTTTTCTCACTTTTACAAGACAAAAGGTCAATAAATCATTGTGCTGTTTTGATCTGAGCAGTCACACTTCATTTGTAGCTCATGTTCTAAAGGTGAACATGGTGATTTTGGATTAAAATATCTCATATTTTCTTATTGCCACATTTTATTGCACATAATAACCATCAAATTTATCAATTATGCTCAACATGTGAGCCTTCACTCTGCTGTGGATCTTTTTCTCTCAGATATTTGCCAATTGAATCTCACAGAGACTTAATTCATGTCTGCAACATGAGAAATTGTTATTCCTATCACCACCTGGTCTTTAAATTGCCTTCCTCCCAGATAAGCAATTTTTCACCAGGCTGTAACAATGAGACTTTTAGTGAATGCCTTATCTCTGCAGAAAAGCTCAGGTATAACAAATGATTCCCACACACATGCACGGTCTTTGTGCATGTGCATGTGCTATACACACAACTCAGTTTCATTATAGAGGACTTCCAGATTGATTTGATGACACAAACTATGCAAAGAATTGTGTCTCAGGTGTTTAGAAAACCTTATATTCACGTAGAAATGATCCGTAAGCAAAGTTTAGACTTCTCATGAAGGATTATCCAGTTATGTTACTGGTCTGCAGTTTGAGACATTTGTTTAAATCATTGGGGACCCTAAATTGCAATAGATAGGAAAAAATAATAATAATATATATATATATATACAGCAAACCCTCGACCTACGTCACCCGCGACCTACGGCAACTCAGACTTACGATTTTATCATATTTAATAAAAATATGATAAAAAAAATATAATTATTATTATTTTTTTTATTTTTTTTAATGTTATTAATTTCATGTGTATAGCACTTTGTTGCAGCTGTGGTTGTTTTAAATGGCTTTATAAATAAAGTATAATTATTAATATTTCATTTTTAATTACAATTTGATCGTATTTACGCAACTTCCGGTCGTTTCCGGTCGCCATTTTACTACAGTACTGCGGTCAATGGAGCTCTAGACGCTCCTGTCAGCTGGCTTTAGAGGACCGTGTGTCCGTTCAGGGTTGCCTCATACGGATAAATTTGCTGGAAACACTCGGTCAACTCTGTGGACGTCTCAGACCCGGAGGAGCAGCCGCCGATCGCCCCCGTGATCGCTCTAACAACGCCGCCCGACATGCTAACGACAGCAGCTAACAGAGCAGCTAACACAGGCGAAGACACCGAGCCGACATGCCGCGGAGGGGCCATCTGCGGCCGGGAGCTCGCCGCAAATGTCCGCCTGGCAGTCGGGGGACACCGAGCTAACGCGGAGATACAAAGCCGACAGCCTTTTTGAATGAACTGACATGCTAACCAGTGCTGCTAATGGCGGGGCCTAACCGTAGCTAACGCCGAGCAGTTGTTTTGGATGGAGGATTATCGCGGAGAAACGGCTTTCAGTAAGTTTTTTTTTTTTCTGGCTCCAAATATATGAAGTTAAGAAGCTAACAGTCATTCTTTTAAACAGTTTTGACCACGTGTGTGCGTGTGGAGCGTAAGGAAGCTGGGGGAGCTCGCACCCGAGCTGATGCTAAAAGACGAAGGCAGGCTTTGACCAGCTCAAAGTAAGACATTATATTTTTTATTTATTGTACAGTACAGTACTGTATTCATTTACTGTACAGTTCTGTGCATGTTCATGGCCTAGTATGTCTGCTTGTTCAGTCTCATGCCATTAAATATGTGTGCGGCGCTCCGTTAGCGGTATAGCCGCGACCTATGTCAGAAACGCGGACCTACGACAGGCAGGTGTTTTTGGTCCGCGAGGTACGACAAAATCGACCTAAGTCACACACGTAGGTCCCAATCCCTGACGTAACTCGAGGGCTTGCTGTATATATATATATATATATATATATATATATATATATATATATATATATATATATATATATATATATATATATATATATATATATATATATATTATATATATATATATATATATTATATACATATATATTAGCCCCGGTGCTCTGATTTTTGTACAACTAGGCTAAAAATACCCAGAAAACATGTCTCTGTAAATAAAATAGGTTGAAGCTTTATGTACTCAGTGTGCATTAAACTCTTCAGATAAGCCACTTTTTGGCCAGTGGCTCAGCTATCCTGCCGCAAGTCCCTCCAGCGCATCGTGAGAGCAGCTGAGAAGATTGTCGGCACCTCCTTCCCCTCCCTACAGGACTTACACAGTAAACGCCTCACTCAGAAAGCCCTCTGCATGGTGGGTGATCCCACACACCCACTACACAGCTGCTTCAGCCTGCTGCCATCAGGGAGGAGACTGCAAAGTCTCCAGGCTCGAACCAGCAGACTGAAAGACAGCTCTGTTCATCAGGCAGTCAGGATGCTCAACTCTCTGCCTGCTCTGCCCCCACTCCCACTTGTACTGCCTTAACACAAAAAACTTTCACACATTACCACACAACACAAAGAATTTTAACACTGGACACTGTGTCATCAAACGGGTTATTCACTCAACACACGGTCATGTGCTCATTCAATTTGCACTACTTCTCATATTAGCACTAATGTTTTGTTTTACATTACTGCCTATAGTCATACTACTGTTTACATTTACATGTACACTACTGTTTACATTTACTGTTTACATTTATTACTACTGTTTACATTTATTACTACTGTTTACATTCATTACTACTGTTTACATTTAATACGACTGTTTACATTTGTTACTACTGTTTACATTTATTACTACCGTTTACATTTATTACTACTATTTACATTTACACTACTTTTTATATCTACACCACTGCTGATATATATATTCTTTTTACTAGCCTTTTAGAGCATATGCCACTCTACCTCTATACCAATATCAACTACCTCATACATATACTGTGTACATAAACTTCATATGCTGCTTTGTCACTCTATTACAAATGTCAATGTCAGAACCTTCATTTTATTTTATAGATATACTTTTTATACTTTTATACTACTATGCAAAAACTCAGGACAGTATTACACTTTTATTATTTCATTTTATGCTTATGTTTATTAAATGTTTTAGTGTTTTAGTGTTTAAATGGTTACTGTTGCACCGAGGGACTGAGAGAAATGCAATTTCAATCCTGTGTATGTCCTGTACATATTGCAGTTTTGACAATAAAGTTGACTTTGACTTGACTTTGACTTTGACTAATGTGATTACATGGGGTCTGGTCCCAGATGACTTGGTGATCAAGTCCCCTTCATGGTCTGGTTCACTTCTGTTTTGAGGAGTGAGTTTGCAGCGTTTCTTACTTGCAGTCGTTTCGGGGTGTTTTTGGTATTTGGAGCATTTTTTACTTTGCATTTGTTTTTTTCTGTGATTGTAGGAATAGTTTTTGCAGCATTTTGCTATTGCATTAGGTTTTTGTTGGTTTGTTTGTTTTTTGTTTGCATTGTTTGTGTGTTTTCTGTTCGTTTTTGCCATTTGCACTTGTTGGCCACCGTAGCTAATGCACATTTTATTTAAATTATTTTATTTTTTGTTTGCCTTGTGAGCAACCACCACTAAGCTGCATTAGTTTACTGTCTAAACCAGGGGTGCCCAATACGTCAATTTCAAAGGTAGTATGAGTAGATCACATGATGTTAAAAAATAGGCATCAGCCATCAGGTATCATTATCCTCACTATGAAATTTGTCACTTGAATGACATACAGGGCAGCCAGTCTGAGGCCCCGTGTACAAGACGTGAAACCGCAGCTTTTCTGCTGTGGTTTGGCTGTTCATTTACATTACAACAGCCCTCATTCTGTCTGTGAGGTTGCACATGCGCACTACAGGTGGCTGCAGTCCAAAGTTTTTCTGCACTAACAACAGTTATAATAAACGGCAGAGAGCAGTGTTTTTATGCTGCTCACCCTTTTTCAGCATGTAGAAGCAAAACTAATAAAAGTCCAGGGTCCAAAGAGACATTAGTGTATTCACCAGGTTGAATGTAACTGTGATCAAACAGACGCTGCGTGTGTGATGAGGTTGCCAGATAAGTTTAAAATGACTTATTCACCCCTCCTTTTCTGTGCACATGGTCAACAAACACAACACATACCTCATCTCAAAATATCTTTACTCAGCACATGTGACAGATTAGGTCAAAATACTATGATTTCAAAGCAACAGTACTATAGTTCATAACTTCTTATCTGGCAACCCGACTGACATGGAAACTGAAAGTTATGCACCATAACTCATGTTCCCTGAAGGAAGGGAACGAGGTGCAACATAAATGCTATGGGAAATTGCGCTCCGCACGATTACCTGAAGGAATACAATCACGCCTTTACGGCAGGGGCATCAGCGTCGCGCCAGAGGCCCCGCCCTCTGGGTACTTAAGCCACTGACGCCCATCCATCGATCTCCAAAATGCACTTCACCGAGCTTTCAGCATTGAAAAGGGCCAGGTATGTTGCACCTCGTTCCCTTCCTTCAGGGAACATGAGTTATGGTGCATAACTTTCAGTTCCCTTATCAGTCATGTCACTCGGTGTAACATAAATGCTATGGGAACGTAATTCAATCATGCCCTTGAAATGCTCAGTAAAATGCATTCTAGTGTGAACGTCCACCTTTATTCAATAGGCATCCCAAGGCTGCTTTCTACTGTGTGTTAGAAAGGACAGCCTGAGTGACATCACACACAGTAACATCCAAACTGTAATGCTTTGCAAACGTGTTCATTGAGCTCCAGTTCGCAGCAGCACAGATGTCTACAACTGGTACACCCTTGAACAGTGACCACGAGGTGGCCAAGCCCTGAGTGGAGTGGGCACACACTCCAGAGGGCACCTGTTGACCTTTGCTACTGTACGCCCTTTTTATGGCCTCAGTCACCCAGTGTGAGAGGCGCTGCTTTGATAGGGCCTTTCCTGTAGCTGGTGCAGCAAAGAAAACAAACAGTTGATTTGTTTTTTCTCCATTCGGCTGTTCTCTACATGTAAGTGCTTAAAGCTCTCACGGGGCAGAGAGCCTTCAGCCTTTCCTGTTCCTGAGTGAGGACAGGAGCAAGTGGAAAAGAAGAGAGATCAAAGTCCAGACTTCTGGGGTTTAAAGTCAAAACCTTGGGGATATATGCAGGATTAGGCCTTAGGGTGACCTTTGACCCATCAGGGGTGAACCTGGTACACATTGGATGTAGGGACAAAGCATGGAGGTCACCCACACGTTTCGCCGAGCAAAGAGCCAGGAGAAGAGCAGTCTTATAAGATAATAAATCTATCTTAATGTCGCTCAGTGGTTTGAATGGGGGATCACAGAGAGCCCCCAAGACCAGAGTAAGATCCCATCCAGGGGTCAAGATCCTGCTGGGGGGTCTCTTCCTTAGCACGCCCTTCATAAATCTTATTATGAGTGGGTGCGCGCCAGGCGTCCTGCTCCCCCAGCCCTCGTGACAAGCTGAAATTGCTGATAGGAACACCTTAATCGTTGAGAAAGAGTGACCTTTCTCCAACAGGTCCTGAAGAAAGGTGAGGAGCTAGGCCAAGTCACATGAATAAGAAATAATATTTCTTTCTGTGCACCAAGCTTAAAAAATATGCCATTTTTGGGCGTAGAGAGACTGTGTTGACACAGCTTGTGCGTTTTGAATGGTATTTACCACATTCTCGGGCAGGCCTGAGGCCACCAGCTTGTTCCTCTCTGCCACCAAGCTGAAATTTGCCATAGTTCTCAGCCTAAGTGGCAAAACTGTTCCTTCTGGTGACGTGGAGGATCCCTTGAGAGGAGCAGGTAGTGGAACCAGTTCTCTCTCAAGGGCCCTAATTTCTGTGGTCCCTTGAAGGCCAACCACATTAGGGAGAGGGCCTTCCTGCAGATGTACCGCCATACTACTCTGATCGAGAGTGTTTGGAGGCAGAGGCAATCTGCTGTCATTATTAGACAAAAGCTGAACAGAATGTCTGTTTTTCCTCTTTTTGTTGGGGGTCATGGATCGGAGGGGTTGCAAGTTTTTGTAAATGAGCAGATTCCCTGACTCCAGCCTGTTTCCTGGTTGGGTCAGCACAGTGAGCGTGGTCACACGCTGCAGGATCACTGTTTGAGCATGGCGTGACGCCCATTGAGAATAAGAGGACAGCTTCAGTATGAGAATGTGGAGATGGTCCTTTGTGTTGAGCAGATTTTAGATTGGTTGGTGACAGAGAGTTCAGTCCTCTTCGATTAAAGGGAAGAGGAGTCTGATTTAGCCCCGGTGCTATTACACACGCTACAGTTTCATCACAACTGTCTTTGTGAACGTGTGATACCGGTGTTGGCCTATGGGCTTCTGCCGTGCCCCCCCCCCCATCCCTTACTGGCATCCGATGAATAGGTGGCCAGGAAGGTGGGTCATCAGATTCTGTCGGTGCGTACCCCTGGAGCGCGGACGTGTCACGGGTTTGTTTGATTTGTGTATTGCCGGCCCCGTGGTTTACAACGGAGGGGGACTGGAGCACGTGACCCCCCTCACCTATCTCTGTGAGGAGTGACGGGCCTGCTCGAGGCGCCTCTGGGCCTGTCTGTTGCAGACAGAACTGAGGCACCCTGCTGGGGTTCATTGATTAGGCTAACATCCCATGAGCCGTGAGGGAGGGGGAGATGATGGCCCCCGCCCTTTATATCAGCTGGAAGAACAGAGGGTGCCATTCTGCTGATGTTACTGTGTTTGCTGTTGTTGTTTTTTTGTGAGTCAAGAAAAACAGAGAGAGGCTGTTTTTTTAGCTTTGTTCATGCTTATGTGTAACGACATATTTGACTTTATGTCACTCATAGCAGAAAGAACATGATTTGTGTCTAAAACAAAGTCACCAGCTTTTTGTACCGTGCTACAAACAAAATCTGGACGTGAAAAGATCATTTCCCGTACCACGTGGGCGGGTGATCATGTAAAATCAAGAAGCGGGCCTGGTTCATCAGGCACGCTTCTGCCTGGTGTCCCGATTCGCCGAGGAGGCTCTGTGTCGGACCGCCTAGTGGGGATCAAATCTGTTTTTACTCCAGGCGTGTTCGGTCCGGGGTGGGCCTGGCGGTGGTCTCTGCCGGTGCTCTGCCTCGTATGCCGGCCGCTTTTGCGGTGGAGCACGTGTGGCTGAGTGGTGTCGAGGCTGCAGTGCTCTGCTCCTAGCTGACGCCCTGGGGGGGGGAGGGGGGCGAAGGTTCTCCTGGGGATGCCCACCCTGAGAGCTTCAGCCTGTTTGCGCCTCTGGTCCAGCCTGGTCTGAATTCGATCCAGCGCTTTTCCAAAAAGTCCCATCGGTTCTATTGAATGGTGGAGAAAAGGAATTTTCTGTCCCTCCGGGAGTTCAGGCAGGGTCATCCACAGATGGCGTATTGCGATGACCACCTCAGCCATTCCTCTGCCTTGTGCAACAGCCGCTGTCCCCATCATGCGGAGCACAAAGTCTGTTGCCCTGCGGGCTTCATCCAGCAGGTCGGCGGCAGCTTGCTTGTCTGTCGTTACCTGGAGCTCCTGTAGTTTTTCAGCCAGGTACGCTTGCATCATGGCGGACGCGTTCATTGCGCGTGCCGCGAGGCCCTGAGCTCTGTAGCATTTCTCGAGCAGAGAAGCCGAAGCTCGACAGGCTTTGCTGGGGAGAGTTGGTTTTGTCCCGGATGACTTGGGAGCCAGACGAGACGCCAGCGTGTCCTCAGTTTGAGGCACATTGGCTATTCCCACATCATCGAGAAACTACGAGAGCGGCAGCAGCATATGAGCTCTGGGCTGAGACCAGGTGCGAGTCAGCTCTGTGAGGAAGTCTGGAAAGACGGGCTTCCTTTGCCTCGTGGCGGCCTGCTGCTTTGAATAAAAATAATTTCCTGCCAACCTCGTGACTTGTTGACGAGGTGGAGGCTTCGGCCATGGGATCTGTAGTGCGTCCGTTGTTCTGTGACACAAGTCGAACAGAGCAGGGATGGAAAAGTCAGTCTCTGGGAGCATAGGCACCAGGGTGCGGGAAAGGTCTTCTCCCTGTTCCTCGTATTCGACGTTGGCGTCATCCGCAGAAAATTCACCTGAGGCTGAAATCGAGATCTCGTCCTCGTTCATCATGCCTCGAGTGTCAAATTCGACTGTTAAGTCCACCATGGGAGCCAGCACATCTGGGCTATCGCCTCATTCGACTCTGGTGCTGTCATCCAAAGCCATGCTCTCGAGCTCCGGCGTGGGAGTCAGAGGCTCAGTAGTGTCCGGGTCTGCTGGCGCCGCAGCAGCCCCCATGGCCTTGGCAATGAAGTTTTGAATGAAGCTTTCGCTAGTCCATCAGTACGCAGGAATAATTTTCTGTACGCCCTGTGTAGGGAGCAAGCTCACCTCTGGTCGAGCAATGAAGCAACAGAAAAGTCCCGCGAAGAGAGAGAGAGTTCAGGTTTAAGCGAGGTGAAGGGCAATAAGAGATCGATGGATGGGCGTCAGCGGCTGAAGTACCCAGAGGGCAGGGCCTCTGGTGCGACGCTGACGCCCTGCCGTAAAAGCGTGATTGTATTCCTTCAGGTAATCGCGCGGAGTGCAATTTCCCATAGCATTTATGTTGCACCGAGTGACATGACTGATAAGGGAACTACAGCGTTTTCATGTAAACCCGCTCATTTCTTGTTTGTTACCCCAAAAAAACATTGAAAAAAACTACAATTTCCAGAGGTTGTTCTCATGTAAACAGGGCCTTATATTAGGTAGATCACTTTGACTTGGTCATTTTAAAAGTAGCTTTCATGCTGAAAAAGTGTGGTCACACCTGTTCTAAACTTTTGACTTAAACAAATAAATGGATTACCAGTCAGCACTGTTGTGGTCAAACCTTAGTTGTTGTTTTTTTGTTTTGTTTTTTTACTTGAGCTGCTTTAAATATGCAAATATATTCTGATTTAAGATGGAGTAGTGGTGCAGAGGTTAGATAAGGTGGGCCTGGGCTCGCAAGATCGCCAGTTCAAGCCCTGGTACCGACATTATCAAACATGTGGGTGGGGTAGGTGAAGCACCCACACCTGCCCCCACCCTCATCCGCCCGACTCTGGGCCCTTGAGCAAGGCCCTTAACCCCACCATCTGCTCCTCCGGGTGTCCTACAGCTCTCTGCTCCACACAGAGGGCTGTGGTAGCTCGGTGGTCTGTGGTTGCATCAGGAAGGACACCCGGCGTAAAAATAATTGCCAAGTCTTCGTGCGACTTAGTTCGCTGTGGCGACCCCTAACGCAGGGAGCAGCCGAAAGAAGAAAAAGTAAGATTCTGTTTTTTAAGATGTTGCATATAATATTTTTTTCTTTTTCTGAAGGTCTACCTTGATGTTAAGTATGCGTCAGACCCAGAGATCAAATTGGATATCGTCATCCTGCCAAGCTTTCAGGTCCCTGATGTGGCAACGGCACCACCAGCTGCTCCGGGGTTTGGATACGAGCCGTTTGGGAATCCAAACCCTCAAATTTGGGGCTTTGCAGCTCCACAAGCACCACCAGCAGCACCTCAGCCTTCTGATTTTCCTCCTTCTTATGGAACATATGCAATATATCCTCCGCTGAATGATTTTTCTAAAAATTAAGAACTGAGTAAAGATGAATGTTGGAGATTTTAAGAAACAGAATAAAAGTAAATAAAATTATATTGGACTTTTGTACAGACATTAAGCTCAGGATAATTATTTTAAACATATTTTCACTTTATTTTACATTATTCCTTTTCAAGTTAAAAGTTTGTAAATGAATAAATAAAATGTTGAACTCAAATTTGTACCTCATTGTATAAATTATTATATCCGAGTGCATTCAGGTTTTAGTGAACTGTGTTTTTACAGCACCTATATCCAATTCTGCTTCAGTCCACTGTGGACTAGTTCACATCTGTTGGGAGGTTGAGGAAAATGTTAAAACTGAATGAATTGAAACTGAATTTTAATTAAACACGGAACGGATTTCCTCTTTGCCTCATTCCATTTTGGCCCAGAGAAGACGGCAGCTTTTCTGGATGGCGTGTACATATGGCTTCTTCTTTCTTTTGCATGATAGAGCTTTAATCAGTGTGTGGATGACATGTTGAACTGTGTTTACAGATGATTTGTACAAGTGTTCTTTAGCCCATGGAGTTATGTCCAGAACAGAATCAGACAGGAATGCAGTGGCCCCTGAGGGCCAGAATGATCACAATCCAATATTAACTTTCAGCCTTTCACTCAGTCTTTTTATTGTTTATAAAAATTAGTTGCTAACAATTCCACCTTTTCATTTACTTTTATTAACTTTTATTGCCACTTTTTTTTTTCTTCCATCAAATTTTTTTTAAATAAAATTTGTTCATTTTTTGAACAACACAATACAGTACAGAACAATCCCATTAACGATAACGTACAAAATATAAAAAAATGAAAGGTAGCAGAAAGAAAATCCAAAATTAGCTTATTTTTTTTCTTCTGGATTGTACAATTTGAGTTTAAACACATGTTTACTATGTTCCATTGTGAATAAAACATGGTTTTAATGTTTTTTTTAAATCATTGCGTTTTGTTTTTGTGTAACAAGAACTGGGATGCCCGAGACTGTCAGAGATGTCATGAGGTTGAAGAGCATCTTGGTAGACCAGATTTTTTTTCATTCAACCTTTATTTAGTCAGGTTAATCTCATTGAGCCTCAAGGACTCATTTACAAGAGAGACCTGTCTACAAAGTAGATACTGTAATGATGACAACAGCAACAGTAGCCTGGTTTAAACCAGACCCTTGTCCTTCACTTCGCTTTGGACTAGGGTCTGGCATCTCTGCCATAGACAACGATTTCTCCTGGAGATTTTTGAATGGACCAATCAGAGAACAGGAGGCAGAGTTTTGTTAGTTTAGTCTGGTGAGGTCCAGGCTATTCAGATAAATTGCTCAGAAACCACTCGGTGGATATTTTTTCTGCCACCAGTGTGTAATTATATGTCTTTAATTTACTGACTGTTGGCCTAGATGAAACATTTGAGATAAAATTCGATTTTTTATCATTTATTTTCGTAGCGCACCCGAGGCTGTTTGGAAAATATCAAACCGAAACTATTTAATATCCAGCAGATTTGACCATTTCGTGAATTGATTTAGGAACTGTTAAGCTCAGGAACACTTCTGATATAACGTCAGCGGTGAAATATATTTTTTCTCAGCAGAGAAATAATAGTTTTTTACCTTGTTTTGATGAAAATTCGTTCGTGGCGGCAGCCATTTTGAATGACGACGTCAGTCGACATCGTTCAAAACTCCGCCTTCTGCTCTCTGATTGCTCAGGAACACTTCTGATATAACGTCAGCTATGAAATATATTTTTTCTCAGCAGAGAAATAATAGTTTTTTACCTTGTTTTATTGAAAATTCCTTCGTGGCGGCAGCCATTTTGAATGACGACGTCAGTCGACGTCGTTCAAAACTCCGCCTTCTGCTCTCTGATTGGTCCGAACAAAAATCTACCGGAGAAATCCTTGTGGGTGGGTGCAGTCCCAGACTGTGCAGTGAAGGGAAATGAGAATTGAGCGGAGCTGTGCAGGAAGGCGAGGGCCAGGCTACAGCAACAGTAGAATTTCCTTAAAAAATCAGCAATGGACAAACATAAGAGATTAATATTAATGGTTTAAGTTGAAGTAGAGCTTCACCCAGTGTTTATAGATAGTAGTAATTCACTTACACGCAATGATTTGTGAAAGCTGTATGAGAATAAAAAACTAGTTCCTCAACTGAAAATGCATTTGGCTCAATACCGTATTTTCCGGAATAAAAGTTGCACCGTTATATAGATCGCTTTGTCAAATTATTGCCAAAAAATTTGGAAAAATCCATAAACGGGTCGCACATTAATATAGATCGCACCTACGTCACCGCCGACGTAACGCGTCATCCACCGCTGACATGACGCGTCACCGCTGAGACAACCCGGAAATGTGGACCGAGTGTTTTAGCTCTGCTGCAAATGTCTGCCACAGGAGAACAGCAAGGGTTTAAGAAGATTAACACGGTAAAAAAAATAAATTGTTTGCTAAAAATTATAGCTGACATTATAGCACAAGGGTTCCTGAGCTAAACCGTTCCTTAAAGAGCGACTAAACCCAAATTTATGTTTTTTTAGCTGATTAACTCCCTAGAATGTGTTTAAAATGTTTCTGAGCACTATTCCTGTGTTAATTTCCATGTATTTGTGCGTATTTGTTTAAATCGGCAATATTTGGTCCAAAAACGTGTTTATGGTAGCTCTATGGGTTGAACAGAAGATACTGCACGCTGATTTTCTTGTTGGTCGAGACAGTACACTCTGACATGTCTAGTACATTCTGACGTCACATGCACTGCTGCCTGAATATAAAGTGGAGCCACTCCCCCGAGAAGGTCACTCCCCCTCCAGAGTTCAGGGGTTGGATTAGCGATTAGCAACATAGCATTAGCAAGCATCTTGCCATGGCAAGATGGCCGCGCTCAGTGCAGCCGCAGCTTCACGAGTTCCCGGATCATCTCTAGTTTTTAGTAATTTTAAAAGTGTTTTTGTACCTGACTCTGCGCGTGTTTTGCGGGTGAATTACAGCCGAACTGATCTGTTAAGAATTGGAGCGGATTTACCACAGGGCACAGCTGAAATCAGCAACGAACTCAAATCAGAACTCGGAAGATTGGACCTGCTGAAAACGTCCTTCTGGAAGCAGATGCACTCCAGGGGAAAGAAAAGAAAGCGCTGCTCACGAGGAAAGAAGCGGGGTTGTCGTGCAGGAATTATGACGAGAATGCGGAAAGACGCTATAACCGGTAAACCCCCGATGCCGGCTCTTTTCCTGTCTAACGTTCGCTCACTCGACAACAAGATGGATCTACTTCGTTTGAGGGTAACCACGTCGGAGGAGATGAGAAGATGTTCCGTGCTTTGTCTTACGGAAACGTGGATTTCTGAGGAGACTCCAGACTCTGTTTACGAGCTGGACGACCGGCTCTTCTTCAGAACAGACCGGTGCTTCGAGACTACGGGGAAAACGCGAGGTGGTGGTGTTTGTATTTACGTACACAAAGATTGGTGCACGAACTGTGCTGTGATAAAAAGAGCTTGTTCAGCTGCCGTGGAGTTGATCACAATAAGATGTAGGCCGCATTATATGCCACGTGACTATTCAGTGATCGTAATCAGCGTTATTTACATAGCACCCGATGCTAATGCTAATGACGCCCAGAGAGAGATTCACGACTTACTCACCTCGCTGCAGTGTAAATATCCTGAGGGGCTTTTCATTGTTTGCGGGGACGTCAATCACGTGGATCTCCAGGTGTCCCTCCCAGCCTTCAATAAGAACGTCTTCGCAGCCACGAGAGGAGATAAAACACTCGACCAAGTCTTCACAAATGTAAAGGGGGCATACACAGCGAAGACACGCCCAGCGCTCGGATCTTCAGACCACGACTCTCTGATTCTGGCGCCAAGAGAACTCCCTCCACTCAGGCGCCGGAAGCCGGAACAAAGAGAAATAACAATCTGGCCTCAAGATAGTTCCCCCATGTTGAGAGACTGTTTTGAGAGGACAAACTGGTCTGTTTTCAGAGAAGCAGCCACTGATGGTAGTTCAGTGGACATGGAATTGTACGCTTCCTCAGTCCTGGGTTACATCAGTACATGCTCTGAAAATGTATCCATAAAAAAATATGTGAAATCCTACCCGAACCGGAAACCCTGGTTAAATAAAGAAGTTCACGCCTTGCTAGCAGCCAGAGACACTGCATTCAAGTCAGGAGATAAAGTGGAACTGAGAAAGAGCAGGAATGAACTGAAGGATGGCATTAAGAAGGCCAAGGCCACGTATGCACAGAGGATCGAGGGACAGTTCACCTCACAAGACCCACGGAGCATGTGGAAGGGTATTAAATGCATAACAGACTACAAAGGCAAAAACAAACAATGCCCCAGGGACCCATCTCTGCCTGATGCCCTCAATAAGTTTTATGCACGTTTTGATGATCCAAACAGACCTGCTAGCACCAGACTCACCTCATCACCAGATGAAGAGCATCTCAGGGTGTCCGCAGCAGAAGTGAGAGGCAGTCTCAGAAAGATTAATCCTCATAAAGCAACCGGACCAGACAACATCCCAGGGAAAGTTCTGAAGGAATGTGCGGACCAGCTCTGTGAGGTGCTGGCTGACATCTTCACCACCTCACTTGCACTGGAGTCAGTTCCCACCTGCCTGAAGACCGCGACCATCATCCCAGTCCCAAAGAGCTCCACAGTGACTGGTCTGAATGACTATAGACCGGTGGCCCTCACCCCGATAGTCGCTAAATGTTTTGAGAAACTGGTCATGTCCCACATCAAGGCAACCGTCAACATCAATGAGGACCCTCATCAATACGCATACCGTGAGAACCGATCAACAGAGGACGCCATTTCTTCCGTGGTCCACACTGCTCTCACCCACCTGGATCAGAAGGACTCATACGTGCGTCTGCTCTTTGTGGACTTCACATCTGCCTTCAACACCATGATCCCCCAAACTCTGATAGACAAACTATCTACACTTGGACTAAGCCCCTCTATTTGTAACTGGATACTAGACTTCTTAACAGACAGACCACAGTCCGTGAAGATCCACAACTTCTCCTCCTCCACCATAACCCTCAGCACTGGCTCTCCTCAGGGATGTGTGCTGAGCCCCCTTCTGTTCACTCTGCTCACATATGATTGTACAGCCACACTTCCAGGCTGTCATATTGTTAAGTTTGCAGATGATACAGCGGTGGTGGGATGCATCACAAACAATGATGAGTCCAGCTACAGACAGGAGGTGGAACATCTGGAGAGCTGGTGCAAAGAGAACAATCTTCACATGAATGTGAAGAAGACAAAGGAGATGATTGTGGACTTCAGAAGGAACAAACACACCCATGCCCCACTGATAATAGGTGGGTCTGCAGTGGAAGTGGTCTCCAGCTACAAATACCTGGGTGTACACATGAATGATAACCTCAGCTGGAGCAACAACACCACCAGCCTGATCAAGAAAGGTCATCAGAGACTCTACTTCCTCAGACGGCTGAGACGAGCCGGTCTGAGCAGCCCAGTTCTCACCTCGTTCTACAGGTGTGCAGTGGAGAGCATCCTGTGCTCCAGCATCAACGTGTGGCATGGAGGCTGCACAGTTGAAGAAAGAAAAGCTCTGCAGAGAGTGGTGAAGGCTGCACAGAAGTCTGTTGGAGTCAGTCTCCCCACCATCACAGACATTTACACCTCTAGATGCAGGAAAAGAGCCACCTGTATCATGAAAGACCTCACTCATCCAGCACACTCACTCTTTGCCCCACTCCCCTCAGGACGGAGGTTGAGGAGCATCAAGTGTAGAACCACTAGACTGAGGAACAGCTTCTACCCTGAGGCTGTTAGACTCATGAATAAATAAAAATAAAATTAAAATAAACACTGCAAAATATCACATCATGGTGATGCTGATATGTTTTCTTGTTGCTGTGTTCATCTGTGACCATCTGTGACCATCTGCTCATACAAACTCATGTTCGTGCTGCTGTTTATTCCCACTATATTAGGCTTAGTGTATTACTAGTTGATGTTTTTCTTAGTTAGTTCTCGATGTTATTACTGTTTTTCTCTTTCATTTGTTGTTGGATGTAACTGGGACCTCGTGTACATAATCTCGTTTTCATCTCATGTACCACATGCGGTGCAAATGACAATAAAGACTCTCTGACTCTCTCTCTCTCTGATTAGCATTGATGAGTGAAGCTGTTCCAAGAATAGCTCTTCAAACTGATGTTCACCCACCCTTACACCATCAGGGTACAATCTGTTTGGAGGTGAGTACCATTTTACACCTTTCATTCCATAATTTATCTTTTGAGTATATGACGTGTTTCTTCATGTGCTGTGTTTGCGACCTGCAGCTTTGCTTCGGTGTGGCCCCACAAGGTCGTGGCGTTTTCATCTGTTGCTGATCAACGTTTGTGTTGTAGTTGTGTTTAAATGCTCTGTTCCCCCCTGAGAATCTGTTCCCCCTGTGTCGGGATCCGACCGTGAGGCGCATCTGAGTTCTGAAACGAGTCCACACTATCGTGTCACAGTTATAGCTCATTTTAATCGACAGCTCCTGGTGATAAATAAATAAATATAAAACCTCCACTAAATAAATAAACCTGGTCTAGAGTGTGGGGTGTAGACTACTGTACAGGTTTTTTATTTATTTATCTCCGACAGAATCTAGTCTGACAAATACAAAGTATCAGCCACCAACACATCATATATAGCCTATTTATAATTTTTATTACTAATATAGAAGGCTGGAAGCAGCTGATAGAGGACAAGAAAACTTCCTGCAAAGATAAGTGTAGGCTTTGTGGTAGGCTAAATCTCATTCAAATTAAAAATATGACTGGAGAAAAATTATTTCTAGCTGCTATTTTTTGATAGTTAATGTCTGGGTTTTTGTTGTTGTTGTTTTTTCATTATTTGAGAGAAAGGGTGCGCGCTCCCGACACAGGGGGAACAGATTCTCACGGGGGAACAGAAATTCGCACAGCACCTGCGTTCTTTTGTTGCAAATAATGTTGTGGATCAAGGTATTTGTAAAATAATAATAATAATCTGTGCAGCAGTATTTATTTTGCACTGGGTCATCTGTTTGACAGGTCAACAAAGTGATAGAACAGTAATGTTTCTCAAGTATGTTTTTTTGTAAGGTGATTCAAAATGTGTTGTTGTTTTTTAGCTCCATATGAGGCGTTCCACATCCAGGGAATCTGAGCCGTGCAGCAGTCCCAAACACTCGAGACCACCTTCAGGATGCTCCACCCGCAGGATGCTCCACCTGCCATCCACAAACAAACACCAAGGTCTCAGCTGCACCCAACATTGTCGTGGATGGAGGTCTCAAGAGATGACGCAGCTCTGGCCGAGACTCTGCATCATCTTCCGCTGAATTTGAAATACATGTCACACATTTGGCACTTCGCATCTGGTTCTGTGAACTTCTTTTAGAATAGGATACCCTTTATGTAAATTACTATGTGCTTGTGTTAAATTATTATTTATGTTTTCTTCTAACCCTGTGTGGACTGGGCACCTGGGTGGTCTGTAACACAGGTGTACACACCCACCTGTTCACATCTGGCCATAACCTATGTCAGAAAGGGATTTTTTTATAAGTCATAAATTCAAGTACAGGAAACTTTTAAATTTTAACGTTTAAAAATGTATGCTTCCTATAACTTTTTTAATAATGTACAATTTGGATTACTCTAATTGATTATTGCACTTTGTTTCTTTTGTTTTACAATATTTAATATTTGCACACCTGAAACAATTATAATTTATATTAAATTTAAACATTACTTTGTAAAAATTGCTGATGTAAACATGTTTATTAAATGTTTGTTTA
>JBBPBX010010391.1:0-34263 GCA_038048925.1 Garcialebias charrua
ACCCATCGATGAAGCTGCAGCGGAACTCAGAGAGGATCTGCTGAGATCCATGAAACCACTGAAGGAGAAGCAGGAGGTCAAGAAGAAAGTTCAGTCTGAGTTTGATCAGACAGCAGAACATGTGAAGGTCCAGGCTCGACTCACAAAGACGCAGATTAAGAAGCAGTTTAAGAAGCTTCACCAGTTTCTAACAGAGGAAGAGGAGGCCAGGCTGGCTGCTCTGAGGGAGGAAGAGGAGCAGAAGAGTGGACTGATTGAGAATATGGAGGCTATGAGCAGAGAGATGGCAGCTCTTTCGGACACAGTCAGAGCCACAGAGGAGGAGCTGAGAGCTGAAGTGTTATTTGTTCATTATTGATTTTATTAATAGTGTTATTATTTATCTCTAAATAAAAAAAAGTGGTCCTCCTTAATTTATATCGTCTGCAGAGACTCGAAGAAACACACCGACCACAGGTTCAGACCCATCGATGAAGCTGCAACGGAACTCAAAGAGGATCTGCTGAGATCTATGAAACCACTGAAGGAGAAGCAGGAGGTCAAGAAGAAAGTTCAGTCTGAGTTTGATCAGACAGCAGAACATGTGAAGGTCCAGGCTCGACTCACAAAGAGGCAGATTAAGAAGCAGTTTAAGAAGCTTCACCAGTTTCTAACAGAGGAAGAGGAGGCCAGGCTGGCTGCTCTGAGGGAGGAAGAGGAGCAGAAGAGTGGACTGATTGAGAATATGGAGGCTCTGAGCAGAGAGATGGCAGCTCTTTCGGACACAGTCAGAGCCACAGAGGAGGAGCTGAGAGCTGAAGTGAAAAGAAACGTCCATTGTTAAACGGGGGTGGAGGCCTCCGGGTTCAACTGTCCCCCTCTATGATTGCTAGTATCACTAAGCCCTCTGTGAATAGCAAACAACCATCAGGGTGCTAACGATCCATCGTTAGGCTGATGGTCCTCCTTGATCATGTGAGCAACTGGTTTCGGCTGTCATCAGCCAACTGGTTGATCCACTGTGGGAGGGTGCTATTTATAAGACTGAGCTGAATACAGCAACTCAGACTGAAGAAGGCTTTCGGACGAAAGACGAAACTTTTGCTTCGTTTTGTTTTATTTTTTTGAATGTCCAGAGGACCAGACTTAGCTTTTTTAGATAAAATAAATAAATAAAGTATTTAAAAGTGTTACACAGATTTATACAATATTAATACATAATACAGATGGGTACATACCAGATACTGGTAGCATACTGGTTATATAACCGGTATGTATATTTTGTACCAGGCTATAGTATGAAGTGACATGTTATCCTGTACTTAACTGGTATGTACCTGGTACCTATGCAACGAAAGACTAAACATTTCTACGTTTTGTACCAGGCTATAGTATGAAGTGACATGTTATCCTGTACTTAACTGGTATGTACCTGGTACCTATGCAACGAAAGACTAAACATTTCTACGTTTTTGTTTTGTTTTTTAAATGTCCAGAGGCCAGACGTAGATTTTTAGATACATTAAAAAATCTGTAAGTTTTGTTTCTGTTTTTATCTCTTTTCAGTTATTCCCCGGTTTCTCACAAAGTCTCATATTTTGAACTGTTCTTTGAGCCAACATAGGGCCCTCAACCTTCTTACAGTGGTTGCATTAATTCTTTCTGGTCAGTTTTCCTTCACTTATGTGATTTCGGAAATTACGCATTACATCAGCTACTTCACCATTTGACCACTTTTTCTTTGCCATTCTTCTGGATCCTAGACTTGCTTGACTTTTTCTCTAGAAAACATGGAGGACACAGAAAAAAATCATGTATTTAGTATATGGGCAAGTCAACATTCATCAGAACTTTAAACAAAGTATTTATAAGATTACAGTCCGAGGGAAACTCATAAAAATCAAAATTAAAATTTTATTTTGTTACATGTTTTTCCCATGATGTAAACACATGGATTAGATGTCTTGCTCATGGAGCCCATGCAGCCCCTCAGTAAACCTTAATGTTTTGTGTGCAATATATTAAATTAGGTAAGAGTTACACTGTGGAGTTGAAAAAAACTGCTTACGAATGCATAAAAATGATCAGAAACGTGTGTCCACATGTTTAGCTAACGAACTGTGGTGAAAAAACACAGAAAAACTCAGTATTTTTTGTGTTTTTTCCAAAAATTCACCAGCACTAACATGTTCAACTGAAGTTGTGTATGTTTGTGTGTGTGACTGTTTTGTGGTTTTTAAGGACAGTGTTTTGTCAGGACAGTAATGAGCTGTTATCTGATTGATTGTCTGATTGTTTATAGCGTATGACTGTCCAAACAAACAACTGTCCATAAAAACCACAATACACTCCTATACACACCTAATTGAACATTAAGGTTGATGAAACCACACGTAGCAAGTAATTCTGTTTAGGAACACAAGAACTAAAATGTACCTTGGTATTCGTGTTTAAAGGAAGTTGATCGTGCTTCTGGCTACCTGCGATCTCCTGACTCTGGACGTGCTCACATGACATCTGTAACAGATCAGTTATACTTATATTTAGAGGAAATTCTACATTTTGATGATAGCTGCTGTCACATGTAAACCAATAAACATTACATGATTGTTTTTGGCCAAAGTATCCATCTCACATAAAGGAAAGATGGATGGACAGAGTATTTACAAAACTCCTCTCATGATAGGTGGACTAAGATGAAATTAAAATTAGCTGAATGAAAGAAAACTATAAATTTAAAAACTGTGACAAATAATATTGAAGTCATATTTAACAATCCCTGCATTATTTATATAATTGATATCTATGTCATATACATACACACAAATATACATATATACATGTATATAAGCATATCATAAATGCATAGTCATGTACTGTACAGTGTATATACATATATGCATATACATGTATATATATGCATATACTGTACAGATAGACATATACATGTAAATATAACATGTTCTACTAAAATTGTGTGTGTTTGTGTGTGTGACTGTTTTGTGGTTTTAATGGACAGTGGTTTGTTAGGACAGCAATACGCTATAATCAGACAATCAGATAATAGCTCATTACTGTCCTGACAAAACACTGTCCTTAGAAACCACAAAACAGTCACACACAAAAACACACACAATTTTAGTTGAACATGTTATATTTACATGCCTATTACACGTATATGTAAGTGCCTATTTACATGTATATGTAAGTGCCTATATACATGTATATGTAAGTGCATATATACATGAATATGTAAGTGCATATATACATGTACTGTATATGCAAATGCATTTAAACATGTAAATGCATATATGTATATATACAAGAATATGCATATATGTACATATGCATAAACATATAGATGTATATATGCATAAACATACACATGTATATATATGCATATACATATAATGTTCAGATAGACATATACATGTAAATATAACATGTTCAACTGAAGTTGTGTGTGTTTGTGTGTGTGACCGTTTTGTGGTTTTTAAGGACAGTGTTTTGTCAGGACAGCAATACGCTATACAGTAATCAGACAATCAGATAACAGCTCATTACTGTCCTGACAAAACACTGTCCTTAGAAACCACAAAACAGTCACACACACAAACACACACAATTTGAGTTGAACATGTTATATTTACATGCCTATTACACGTATATGTAAGTGCCTATTTACATGTATGTGTAAGTGCATATATACATGTATATGTAAGTGCATATATACATGTACTGTATATGCAAATGCATTTAAACATGTAAATGCATATATGTATATATACAAAAATATGCATATATGTACATATGCATAAACATATAGATGTATATATGCATAAACATATACATGTATATATATGCATATACATATAATGTACAGATAGACATATACATGTAAATATAACATGTTCAACTGAAGTTGTGTGTGTTTGTGTGTGTGACTGTTTTGTGGTTTTTAAGGACAGTGTTTTGTCAGGACAGCAATACGCTATACAGTAATCAGACAATCAGATAACAGCTCATTACTGTCCTGACAAAACACTGTCCTTAGAAACCACAAAACAGTCACACACACAAACACACACAATTTGAGTTGAACATGTTATATTTACATGCCTATTACACGTATATGTAAGTGCCTATTTACATGTATGTGTAAGTGCATATATACATGTATATGTAAGTGCATATATACATGTACTGTATATGCAAATGCATTTAAACATGTAAATGCATATATGTATATATACAAGAATATGCATATATGTACATATGCATAAACATATAGATGTATATATGCATAAACATATACATGTATATATATGCATATACATATAATGTTCAGATAGACATATACATGTAAATATAACATGTTCAACTGAAGTTGTGTGTGTTTGTGTGTGTGACTGTTTTGTGGTTTTTAAGGACAATGTTTTGTCAGGACAGTAATGAGCTGTTATCTGATTGATTGTCTGATTGTTTATAGCGTCTGACTGTCCAAACAAACAACTGTCCATAAAAACCATAGTACACTCCTATACACACCTAATTGAACATTAAGGTTGATGAAACCACACGTAGCAAGTAATTCTGTTTAGGAACACAAGAACTAAAATGTACCTTGGTATTCGTGTTTAAAGGAAGTTGATCGTGCTTCTGGCTACCTGCGATCTCCTGACTCTGGACGTGTTCACATGACATCTGTAAGAGATCATTTATACTTATATTTAGAGGAAATTCTACATTTTGATGATAGCTGCTGTCACATGTAAACCAATAAACATTACATGATTGTTTGTTTTTGGCCCAAGTATCCATCTCACATAAAGGAAAGATAAATGGACAGAGTATTTACAAAACTCCTCTCATGATAGGTGGACTAAGATGAAATTAAAATTAGCTGAATTAAAGAAAACTATAAATTAAAAAACTGTGACTAATAATATTGAAGTCATACTTAACAATCCCTGCATTATTTATATAATTGATATCTATGTCATATACATACACACAAATATACATATATACATGTATATAAGCATATCATAAATGCATATTCATGTACTGTACAGTGTATATACATATATGCATATAAATGTATATATGCATATCAGATAGACATATACATGTAAATATAACATGTTCTACTAAAATTGTGTGTGTTTGTGTGTGTGACTGTTTTGTGGTTTTAATGGACAGTGGTTTGTTAGGACAGCAATACGCTATAATCAGACAATCAGATAACAGCTCATTACTGTCCTGACAAAACACTGTCCTTAGAAACCACAAAACAGTCACACACACAAACACACACAATTTGAGTTGAACATGTTATATTTACATGCCTATTACACGTATATGTAAGTGCCTATTTACATGTATGTGTAAGTGCATATATACATGTATATGTAAGTGCATATATACATGTACTGTATATGCAAATGCATTTAAACATGTAAATGCATATATGTATATATACAAGAATATGCATATATGTACATATGCATAAACATATAGATGTATATATGCATAAACATATACATGTATATATATGCATATACGTATAATGTACAGATAGACATATACATGTAAATATAACATGTTCAACTGAAGTTGTGTGTGTTTGTGTGTGTGACTGTTTTGTGGTTTTTAAGGACAGTGTTTTGTCAGGACAGCAATACGCTATACAGTAATCAGACAATCAGATAACAGCTCATTACTGTCCTGACAAAACACTGTCCTTAGAAACCACAAAACAGTCACACACACAAACACACACAATTTGAGTTGAACATGTTATATTTACATGCCTATTACACGTATATGTAAGTGCCTATTTACATGTATGTGTAAGTGCATATATACATGTATATGTAAGTGCATATATACATGTACTGTATATGCAAATGCATTTAAACATGTAAATGCATATATGTATATATACAAGAATATGCATATATGTACATATGCATAAACATATAGATGTATATATGCATAAACATATACATGTATATATATGCATATACATATAATGTACAGATAGACATATACATGTAAATATAACATGTTCAACTGAAGTTGTGTGTGTTTGTATGTGTGACTGTTTTGTGGTTTTTAAGGACAGTGTTTTGTCAGGACAGTAATGAGCTGTTATCTGATTGATTGTCTGATTGTTTATAGCGTCTGACTGTCCAAACAAACAACTGTCCATAAAAACCATAGTACACTCCTATACACACCTAATTGAACATTAAGGTTGATGAAACCACACGTAGCAAGTAATTCTGTTTAGGAACACAAGAACTAAAATGTACCTTGGTATTCGTGTTTAAAGGAAGTTGATCGTGCTTCTGGCTACCTGCGATCTCCTGACTCTGGACGTGTTCACATGACATCTGTAAGAGATCATTTATACTTATATTTAGAGGAAATTCTACATTTTGATGATAGCTGCTGTCACATGTAAACCAATAAACATTACATGATTGTTTGTTTTTGGCCCAAGTATCCATCTCACATAAAGGAAAGATAAATGGACAGAGTATTTACAAAACTCCTCTCATGATAGGTGGACTAAGATGAAATTAAAATTAGCTGAATGAAAGAAAACTATAAATTAAAAAACTGTGACTAATAATATTGAAGTCATACTTAACAATCCCTGCATTATTTATATAATTGATATCTATGTCATATACATACACACAAATATACATATATACATGTATATAAGCATATCATAAATGCATATTCATGTACTGTACAGTGTATATACATATATGCATATAAATGTATATATGCATATCAGATAGACATATACATGTAAATATAACATGTTCTACTAAAATTGTGTGTGTTTGTGTGTGTGACTGTTTTGTGGTTTTTAAGGACAGTGTTTTGTCAGGACAGCAATACGCTATACAGTAATCAGACAATCCGATAACAGCTCATTACTGTCCTGACAAAACACTGTCCTTAGAAACCACAAAACAGTCACACACACAAACACACACAATTTGAGTTGAACATGTTATATTTACATGCCTATTACACGTATATGTAAGTGCCTATTTACATGTATGTGTAAGTGCATATATACATGTATATGTAAGTGCATATATACATGTACTGTATATGCAAATGCATTTAAACATGTAAATGCATATATGTATATATACAAGAATATGCATATATGTACATATGCATAAACATATAGATGTATATATGCATAAACATATACATGTATATATATGCATATACATATAATGTACAGATAGACATATACATGTAAATATAACATGTTCAACTGAAGTTGTGTGTGTTTGTGTGTGTGACTGTTTTGTGGTTTTTAAGGACAGTGTTTTGTCAGGACAGCAATACGCTATACAGTAATCAGACAATCAGATAACAGCTCATTACTGTCCTGACAAAACACTGTCCTTAGAAACCACAAAACAGTCACACACACAAACACACACAATTTGAGTTGAACATGTTATATTTACATGCCTATTACACGTATATGTAAGTGCCTATTTACATGTATGTGTAAGTGCATATATACATGTATATGTAAGTGCATATATACATGTACTGTATATGCAAATGCATTTAAACATGTAAATGCATATATGTATATATACAAGAATATGCATATATGTACATATGCATAAACATATAGATGTATATATGCATAAACATATACATGTATATATATGCATATACATATAATGTACAGATAGACATATACATGTAAATATAACATGTTCAACTGAAGTTGTGTGTGTTTGTGTGTGTGACTGTTTTGTGGTTTTTAAGGACAGTGTTTTGTCAGGACAGCAATACGCTATACAGTAATCAGACAATCAGATAACAGCTCATTACTGTCCTGACAAAACACTGTCCTTAGAAACCACAAAACAGTCACACACACAAACACACACAATTTGAGTTGAACATGTTATATTTACATGCCTATTACACGTATATGTAAGTGCCTATTTACATGTATGTGTAAGTGCATATATACATGTATATGTAAGTGCATATATACATGTACTGTATATGCAAATGCATTTAAACATGTAAATGCATATATGTATATATACAAGAATATGCATATATGTACATATGCATAAACATATAGATGTATATATGCATAAACATATACATGTATATATATGCATATACATATAATGTACAGATAGACATATACATGTAAATATAACATGTTCAACTGAAGTTGTGTGTGTTTGTGTGTGTGACTGTTTTGTGGTTTTTAAGGACAGTGTTTTGTCAGGACAGTAATGAGCTGTTATCTGATTGATTGTCTGATTGTTTATAGCGTCTGACTGTCCAAACAAACAACTGTCCATAAAAACCATAGTACACTCCTATACACACCTAATTGAACATTAAGGTTGATGAAACCACACGTAGCAAGTAATTCTGTTTAGGAACACAAGAACTAAAATGTACCTTGGTATTCGTGTTTAAAGGAAGTTGATCGTGCTTCTGGCTACCTGCGATCTCCTGACTCTGGACGTGTTCACATGACATCTGTAAGAGATCATTTATACTTATATTTAGAGGAAATTCTACATTTTGATGATAGCTGCTGTCACATGTAAACCAATAAACATTACATGATTGTTTGTTTTTGGCCCAAGTATCCATCTCACATAAAGGAAAGATAAATGGACAGAGTATTTACAAAACTCCTCTCATGATAGGTGGACTAAGATGAAATTAAAATTAGCTGAATGAAAGAAAACTATAAATTAAAAAACTGTGACTAATAATATTGAAGTCATACTTAACAATCCCTGCATTATTTATATAATTGATATCTATGTCATATACATACACACAAATATACATATATACATGTATATAAGCATATCATAAATGCATATTCATGTACTGTACAGTGTATATACATATATGCATATAAATGTATATATGCATATCAGATAGACATATACATGTAAATATAACATGTTCTACTAAAATTGTGTGTGTTTGTGTGTGTGACTGTTTTGTGGTTTTTAAGGACAGTGTTTTGTCAGGACAGCAATACGCTATACAGTAATCAGACAATCCGATAACAGCTCATTACTGTCCTGACAAAACACTGTCCTTAGAAACCACAAAACAGTCACACACACAAACACACACAATTTGAGTTGAACATGTTATATTTACATGCCTATTACACGTATATGTAAGTGCCTATTTACATGTATGTGTAAGTGCATATATACATGTATATGTAAGTGCATATATACATGTACTGTATATGCAAATGCATTTAAACATGTAAATGCATATATGTATATATACAAGAATATGCATATATGTACATATGCATAAACATATAGATGTATATATGCATAAACATATACATGTATATATATGCATATACATATAATGTACAGATAGACATATACATGTAAATATAACATGTTCAACTGAAGTTGTGTGTGTTTGTGTGTGTGACTGTTTTGTGGTTTTTAAGGACAGTGTTTTGTCAGGACAGTAATGAGCTGTTATCTGATTGATTGTCTGATTGTTTATAGCGTCTGACTGTCCAAACAAACAACTGTCCATAAAAACCATAGTACACTCCTATACACACATAATTGAACATTAAGGTTGATGAAACCACACGTAGCAAGTAATTCTGTTTAGGAACACAAGAACTAAAATGTACCTTGGTATTCGTGTTTAAAGGAAGTTGATCGTGCTTCTGGCTACCTGCGATCTCCTGACTCTGGACGTGTTCACATGACATCTGTAAGAGATCATTTATACTTATATTTAGAGGAAATTCTACATTTTGATGATAGCTGCTGTCACATGTAAACCAATAAACATTACATGATTGTTTGTTTTTGGCCAAAGTATCCATCTCACATAAAGGAAAGATGGATGGACAGAGTATTTACAAAACTCCTCTCATGATAGGTGGACTAAGATGAAATTAAAATTAGCTGAATGAAAGAAAACTATAAATTTAAAAACTGTGACTAATAATATTGAAGTCATACTTAACAATCCCTGCATTATTTATATAATTGATATCTATGTCATATACATACACACAAATATACATATATACATGTATATAAGCATATCATAAATGCATATTCATGTACTGTACAGTGTATATACATATATGCATATACATGTATATATATGCATATACTGTACAGATAGACATATACATGTAAATATAACATGTTCTACTAAAATTGTGTGTGTTTGTGTGTGTGACTGTTTTGTGGTTTTAATGGACAGTGGTTTGTTAGGACAGCAATACGCTATAATCAGACAATCAGATAACAGCTCATTACTGTCCTGACAAAACACTGTCCTTAGAAACCACAAAACAGTCACACACACAAACACACACAATTTGAGTTGAACATGTTATATTTACATGCCTATTACATGTATATATAAGTGCATATATACATGTATATGTAAGTGCATATATACATGTATATGTAAGTGCATATATACATGTACTGTATATGCAAATGCATTTAAACATGTAAATGCATATATGTATATATACAAGAATATGCATATATGTACATATGCATAAACATATAGATGTATATATGCATAAACATATACATGTATATATATGCATATACATATAATGTTCAGATAGACATATACATGTAAATATAACATGTTCAACTGAAGTTGTGTGTGTTTGTGTGTGTGACCGTTTTGTGGTTTTTAAGGACAGTGTTTTGTCAGGACAGCAATACGCTATACAGTAATCAGACAATCAGATAACAGCTCATTACTGTCCTGACAAAACACTGTCCTTAGAAACCACAAAACAGTCACACACACACAAACACACACAATTTGAGTTGAACATGTTATATTTACATGCCTATTACATGTATATGTAAGTGCATATATACATGTATATGTAAGTGCATATATACATGTATATGTAAGTGCATATATACATGTACTGTATATACAAATGCATTTAAACATGTAAATGCATATATGTATATATACAAAAATATGCATATATGTACATATGCATAAACATATAGATGTATATATGCATAAACATATACATGTATATATATGCATATACATATAATGTACAGATAGACATATACATGTAAATATAACATGTTCAACTGAAGTTGTGTGTGTTTGTGTGTGTGACTGTTTTGTGGTTTTTAAGGACAGTGTTTTGTCAGGACAGCAATACGCTATACAGTAATCAGACAATCAGATAACAGCTCATTACTGTCCTGACAAAACACTGTCCTTAGAAACCACAAAACAGTCACACACACAAACACACACAATTTGAGTTGAACATGTTATATTTACATGCCTATTACACGTATATGTAAGTGCCTATTTACATGTATGTGTAAGTGCATATATACATGTATATGTAAGTGCATATATACATGTACTGTATATGCAAATGCATTTAAACATGTAAATGCATATATGTATATATACAAGAATATGCATATATGTACATATGCATAAACATATAGATGTATATATGCATAAACATATACATGTATATATATGCATATACATATAATGTACAGATAGACATATACATGTAAATATAACATGTTCAACTGAAGTTGTGTGTGTTTGTGTGTGTGACTGTTTTGTGGTTTTTAAGGACAGTGTTTTGTCAGGACAGCAATACGCTATACAGTAATCAGACAATCAGATAACAGCTCATTACTGTCCTGACAAAACACTGTCCTTAGAAACCACAAAACAGTCACACACACAAACACACACAATTTGAGTTGAACATGTTATATTTACATGCCTATTACACGTATATGTAAGTGCCTATTTACATGTATGTGTAAGTGCATATATACATGTATATGTAAGTGCATATATACATGTACTGTATATGCAAATGCATTTAAACATGTAAATGCATATATGTATATATACAAGAATATGCATATATGTACATATGCATAAACATATAGATGTATATATGCATAAACATATACATGTATATATATGCATATACATATAATGTACAGATAGACATATACATGTAAATATAACATGTTCAACTGAAGTTGTGTGTGTTTGTGTGTGTGACTGTTTTGTGGTTTTTAAGGACAGTGTTTTGTCAGGACAGTAATGAGCTGTTATCTGACTGATTGTCTGATTGTTTATAGCGTCTGACTGTCCAAACAAACAACTGTCCATAAAAACCATAGTACACTCCTATACACACCTAATTGAACATTAAGGTTGATGAAACCACACGTAGCAAGTAATTCTGTTTAGGAACACAAGAACTAAAATGTACCTTGGTATTCGTGTTTAAAGGAAGTTGATCGTGCTTCTGGCTACCTGCGATCTCCTGACTCTGGACGTGTTCACATGACATCTGTAAGAGATCATTTATACTTATATTTAGAGGAAATTCTACATTTTGATGATAGCTGCTGTCACATGTAAACCAATAAACATTACATGATTGTTTGTTTTTGGCCAAAGTATCCATCTCACATAAAGGAAAGATGGATGGACAGAGTATTTACAAAACTCCTCTCATGATAGGTGGACTAAGATGAAATTAAAATTAGCTGAATGAAAGAAAACTATAAATTTAAAAACTGTGACTAATAATATTGAAGTCATACTTAACAATCCCTGCATTATTTATATAATTGATATCTATGTCATATACATACACACAAATATACATATATACATGTATATAAGCATATCATAAATGCATATTCATGTACTGTACAGTGTATATACATATATGCATATACATGTATATATATGCATATACTGTACAGATAGACATATACATGTAAATATAACATGTTCTACTAAAATTGTGTGTGTTTGTGTGTGTGACTGTTTTGTGGTTTTAATGGACAGTGGTTTGTTAGGACAGCAATACGCTATAATCAGACAATCAGATAACAGCTCATTACTGTCCTGACAAAACACTGTCCTTAGAAACCACAAAACAGTCACACACACAAACACACACAATTTGAGTTGAACATGTTATATTTACATGCCTATTACATGTATATATAAGTGCATATATACATGTATATGTAAGTGCATATATACATGTATATGTAAGTGCATATATACATGTACTGTATATGCAAATGCATTTAAACATGTAAATGCATATATGTATATATACAAGAATATGCATATATGTACATATGCATAAACATATAGATGTATATATGCATAAACATATACATGTATATATATGCATATACATATAATGTTCAGATAGACATATACATGTAAATATAACATGTTCAACTGAAGTTGTGTGTGTTTGTGTGTGTGACCGTTTTGTGGTTTTTAAGGACAGTGTTTTGTCAGGACAGCAATACGCTATACAGTAATCAGACAATCAGATAACAGCTCATTACAGGTAGTCCCCGATTTACGAGCGCTCTGATCTGCGAGGTCCCAGACTTACGAGCTGCACATTTTTGGAAAAAACGAAAAAAATACCGAGTTTTCATGTGTTTTTTCACTTCAGTTAGCAAGTTAAGCATATAAACACACGTTTCCGATCATTTTTATGCACTCAAAAGTAGTTTTTAGATGAAAATAGAGTGTTTTTAGGTGCGCTGGCGAAATTTACGAGCGGACTTCCGGGTTGCGAATTTTTGGAAAAAACGAAAAAAATACTGAGTTTTCATGTGTTTTTCCACTACAGTTAGCAAGTTAAGCATATAAACACACGTTTCCGATCATTTTTATGCACTCAAAAGTAGTTTTTAGATGAAAATAGAGTGTTTTTAGGTGCGCTGGCGAAATTTACGAGCGGACTTCCGGGTTGCGAATTTTTGGAAAAAACGAAAAAAATACTGAGTTTTCATGTGTTTTTTCACTACAGTTAGCAAGTTAAGCATATAAACACACGTTTCCGATCATTTTTATGCACTCAAAAGTAGTTTTTAGATGAAAATAGAGTGTTTTTAGGTGCGCTGGCGAAATTTACGAGCGGACTTCCGGGTTTACGAGAGAAATGGCGGCCGTTCCAAATTACGAGATTTCCGGTTTACGAGCGCCCCCTTGTGACGGATCTCGCTCGTAAATCGGGGAATACCTGTACTGTCCTGACAAAACACTGTCCTTAGAAACCACAAAACAGTCACACACACAAACACACACAATTTGAGTTGAACATGTTATATTTACATACCTATTACATGTATATATAAGTGCATATATACATGTATATGTAAGTGCATATATACATGTACTGTATATGCAAATGCATTTAAACATGTAAATGCATATATGTATATATACAAATATGCATATATGTACATATGCATAAACATATAGATGTATATATGCATAAACATATACATGTATATATATGCATATACATATAATGTACAGATAGACATATACATGTAAATATAACATGTTCAACTGAAGTTGTGTGTGTTTGTGTGTGTGACTGTTTTGTGGTTTTTAAGGACAGTGTTTTGTCAGGACAGTAATGAGCTGTTATCTGATTGATTGTCTGATTGTTTATAGCGTCTGACTGTCCAAACAAACAACTGTCCATAAAAACCATAGTACACTCCTATACACACCTAATTGAACATTAAGGTTGATGAAACCACACGTAGCAAGTAATTCTGTTTAGGAACACAAGAACTAAAATGTACCTTGGTATTCGTGTTTAAAGGAAGTTGATCGTGCTTCTGGCTACCTGCGATCTCCTGACTCTGGACGTGTTCACATGACATCTGTAAGAGATCATTTATACTTATATTTAGAGGAAATTCTACATTTTGATGATAGCTGCTGTCACATGTAAACCAATAAACATTACATGATTGTTTGTTTTTGGCCCAAGTATCCATCTCACATAAAGGAAAGATAAATGGACAGAGTATTTACAAAACTCCTCTCATGATAGGTGGACTAAGATGAAATTAAAATTAGCTGAATGAAAGAAAACTATAAATTAAAAAACTGTGACTAATAATATTGAAGTCATACTTAACAATCCCTGCATTATTTATATAATTGATATCTATGTCATATACATACACACAAATATACATATATACATGTATATAAGCATATCATAAATGCATATTCATGTACTGTACAGTGTATATACATATATGCATATAAATGTATATATGCATATCAGATAGACATTTACATGTAAATATAACATGTTCTACTAAAATTGTGTGTGTTTGTGTGTGTGACTGTTTTGTGGTTTTAATGGACAGTGGTTTGTTAGGACAGCAATACGCTATAATCAGACAATCAGATAACAGCTCATTACTGTCCTGACAAAACACTGTCCTTAGAAACCACAAAACAGTCACACACACAAACACACACAATTTGAGTTGAATTTGAATTTGAAACAATTTGAATCAATTTGAATCACTGCAAGTGGACAGGTAACATTAGACCTGCCTTCAAGAAGAACTGGACTAATGACGTATATTCTAGTATAAACGTCACTGAACTGGGAGCACCCACAGCACCACTAACACACTCAAAATGGATTCCACCACAAAGATTCAGCCAGAAGATACACACCACCCATGGCCTTATTGAAAGATTATTGAAAGATTATTGAAAGACTGTTCAGTACAGCAGGACATCTCCCTAAAAAACCAGACTGGACTCAAAAAACTGTGAAAACCAACTTCTTCTGAACTTTAACAATAAATTCTTGTATCAATATTAAAATGTATCAGTTCATGGGATGTTAGGAGACAAGAAATGTCTCGACACTCAGATCCAAGTTTTGAAAATGGTGTCAGGAATTTAAAATATTGTTCACTTTTGATCCATGGTTGACTGGACAATATTTTAACTAGAGTTGATGACAAACTGGAGGTGAAATGATCAGTGTCTGTTCCTTTGTCAGGTCTAATGCCGGGTTTCCACCAGACGCTTTTCGCGCTGCAAAAAATCTCCTACCGCACTGTGTTGGCTGCTTGTCAACAGATGTCTGTTCTCATCGAACATGTCTGCAGACACGCAGTGGGAGCAGCGGCTGGCTCCTTTTCCGTTTGTTTCTTCTACACCGGGCAGATAAAAAATCAGCTGTACATGAGCCTCGTTACTACTTGAGTGGATTTTTTATGAGCCAAACTGCAGCTCCTAAAGTCTTTGTTGAGATTAAAACATTTTTTTATGTTTGGGGTGACCGTACGCTCGAGCGGACAGCGGCAACTGTAAAAATGCCAAGTTTCTTACCGGAGGCTGTTTTCTTCATGGAGGCTCGATGGGTAAGTTTGAAAAGTCCAAAAAAAAGTCCTGTCGTTGTTGCGTGATCACATGGCAGAGTCTATCCCGATTGGTTGCTGCTAAGCTGCGAGCAGCAGAAGCAGGACAAATCGAGCTTCGACAGTCGCTGCTCGGAGGTGACGTGGGAGCGGAAAAAAGCTGCCACTCACTGCCGCGCTGCTTGAACTGCTGTAGATGCGCCGCATCCAACATGCCCGGCCACATAGACTTTCAATGTAAAGTGGCTGCTTCGGAGGCGCGAAAAGCGTTTGGTGGAAACCTGGCATAATGCTCCTTTTTTTCAGACAGATAACTTTAATTTAAACATGTTTACTGCAGTTAAAATGACACATTGGTTCTGCTTTGTGTTAAATAAAAACTTTCAAAGGTAAAATAATTCCTCTCTTATTTTGCTTAATGACATTTAACTCTGCATGTCATCCCTGAAATTCTGACACACAGAATCACAAGTCCAAGTGTGAACTGTGTCACAGAGTAAACACAATAAAAACATGTGTTATCTGCAGCATTGTTCTTTAAAATGGAAAAACACTATTAATGTATTACAGAAAATATGCGTACAGTACACACACTTAATGATACTGTAGACCATTGCATTAGGCAATACATTCAGCAAGTACTTTTACTTTAATACTTTAAGCATTTTTAAAAGCAAGTACACTGCTCTCACCCACCTGGATCAGAAGGACTCATACGTGCGTCTGCTCTTTGTGGACTTCACATCTGCCTTCAACACCATGATCCCCCAAACTCTGATAGACAAACTATCTACACTTGGACTAAGCCCCTCTATTTGTAACTGGATACTAGACTTCTTAACAGACAGACCACAGTCCGTGAAGATCCACAACTTCTCCTCCTCCACCATAACCCTCAGCACTGGCTCTCCTCAGGGATGTGTGCTGAGCCCCCTTCTGTTCACTCTGCTCACATATGATTGTACAGCCACACTTCCAGGCTGTCATATTGTTAAGTTTGCAGATGATACAGCGGTGGTGGGATGCATCACAAACAATGATGAGTCCAGCTACAGACAGGAGGTGGAACACCTGGAGAGCTGGTGCAAAGAGAATAATCTTCACATGAATGTGAAGAAGACAAAGGAGATGATTGTGGACTTCAGAAGGAACAAACACACCCATGCCCCACTGATAATAGGTGGGTCTGCAGTGGAAGTGGTCTCCAGCTACAAATACCTGGGTGTACACATGAATGATAACCTCAGCTGGAGCAACAACACCACCAGCCTGATCAAGAAAGGTCATCAGAGACTCTACTTCCTCAGACGGCTGAGACGAGCCGGTCTGAGCAGCCCAGTTCTCACCTCGTTCTACAGGTGTGCAGTGGAGAGCATCGTGTGCTCCAGCATCAACGTGTGGCATGGAGGCTGCACAGTTGAAGAAAGAAAAGCTCTGCAGAGAGTGGTGAAGGCTGCACAGAAGTCTGTTGGAGTCAGTCTCCCCACCATCACAGACATTTACACCTCTAGATGCAGGAAAAGAGCCACCTGCATCATGAAAGACCTCACTCATCCAGCACACTCACTCTTTGCCCCACTCCCCTCAGGACGGAGGTTGAGGAGCATCAAGTGTAGAACCACTAGACTGAGGAACAGCTTCTACCCTGAGGCTGTTAGACTCATGAATAAATAAAAATAAAATTAAAATAAACACTGCAAAATATCACATCACGGTGATGCTGATATGTTTTCTTGTTGCTGTGTTCATCTGTGACCATCTGTGACCATCTGCTCATACAAACTCATGTTCGTGCTGCTGTTTATTCCCACTATATTAGGCTTAGTGTATTACTAGTTGATGTTTTTCTTAGTTAGTTCTCGATGTTATTACTGTTTTTCTCTTTCATTTGTTGTTGGATGTAACTGGGACCTCGTGTACATAATCTCGTTTTCATCTCATGTACCACATGCGGTGCAAATGACAATAAAGACTCTCTGACTCTGACTCTCTGACTCTGACTCTTATTTACTTTTACTTAAGTAAACACAATATAATGGTACATCTACTTTTACTAGAGTACATTTTTGTCTGTTTATTTGTACTTTTACTTATAAACAGTGTTTGAGTACTTTCTCCACCACTGGTCTCCAGCTACAAGTACTTGGGTGTGCACTTGAATTATAGCCTCAGCTGGACCAACAACACAACCAGCCTGATCAACAAAGTTCATCAGAGACTCTACTACCTCAGGCGGCTGAGACGAGCTGGTCTGAGTAGCCCAGTCCTCATCTCCTTCTACAGGTGTGCAGTGGAGAGCATCCTGTGCTCCAGCATCAATGTGTGAGCACAGGATGCTCTCCATCGCACACCTGTAGAAGGAGGTGAGGACTGAGCTTCCCAGACCAGCTCTTCTCAGCCGTCTGAGGAAGTAGAGTCTCTGATTACCTTTTTTTGATCAGGGCGGTGGTGTTGTCTGTCTTCACCTCCTTCTACACGTGTGCCGTTGAGAGCATCCTGTGCTCCGGCATCAACGTGTGGCATGGAGGCTGCACAGCTGCAGAAAGAAAAGCTCTGCAGAGAGTGGTGAAGGCTGCACAGAAGATGTTGGAGTCAGTCTCCCCACCATCACAGACATTTACACCTCCAGATGCAGGAAGAGAGCCACCTGTATCATGAAAGACCCCACTCACCCAGCACACAAACTCTTTGCCCCACTCCCCTCAGGAAGGAGGTTGAGGAGCATCAAATGTAGAACCACTAGACTGAGGAACAGCTTCTACCCTGAGGCTGTTAGACTCATGAATAAATAAACAATTAGAAAACAGTAATTACTGCAAAACATCACAACATGCTGATCTGTTTTTTTGTTTCTGTGTTCATTTGTGACCATCTGCTCATACAGACTCATGTCCGTGCTGCTGTTTGTAATTATGTTTTCCTATTATATTAGGGCTTAGTGTATTTCTAGTTGATGTTTTTCTTAGTTATATCCTACATGTTATTGCTGTTTTTCTCTCACATTTTGTTGTTGGATGTAACTGGGACCTTGTGTACATAATCTTGTTTCATCACATGTACCACATGCGGTGCAAATGACAATAAAGATGATTAGACTCTGATTAAAGTTGTACACCTCTTGGACTAGCTGAAAACATGTAAAAATATGTGGCAGGATGTCCCTACGGACATTGAACGCACCACATGAGTGCGGGATGTGATTGGGTCCAAGGCTGGCTTCCGGTATAAAAAGGGCCAGGCTTCAGTGGTTGACTTCACGTCATCCGCCTTCCGGTTCAGACCCTGGCGTCTGCTGGCTGGGTCGCGCCAGCGTAACTGAATGTGCGCTGTAAGGTCGCCGTGATCTACTGTTCCACGACCAAATGTACAAGCCTCCTGCTTCCCTCTACTGTTGAGGTGGAGCTCGTGGTGAGTAAAGCGCTAGTTCGTCTTTCTGTTTTATGTTCAGCTTTTAATTCTAATCTTTGTTTATTAGCTGCTGCTGTTTGTCCTTCACCGTTTTGTTCACCTGCTGTTCGAGCTGTCCACTGGCTGTCGTCTTGCTGTCCTGGCTGCTGATTTGATGCCCACTGTTCTGGTCAGCTTAAGGCTGGCTGCATCACCCGTCCTGTCTGGCTGATCGGGGCCGACTGGGGTTCAGCCCGGACTGGGGTTCAGCCCGGACTAATCGTCTTGGTGCCGGCGTGGATGGTGTCTGCTGCAGCGCAACGGTTCTCCCAGGACGAACTCTTTGGACAGCTGTGGCTTGATTAATTGGACATCTCCCAGGCGGTGGTATTAATTCTGCCGTGGTGTACTACTGTCTTTATCGAATTGCACTTTCATTGTTGCCAGGAGTTATTACTGCCTTTTTAACTGTGTATTTTAAATTTAGGATTTTTTATTAAACAAATTGTGCAATTTATTGGTGTTTGTGTGAAGTGTCTCCTGCCTCATCTTCTGCAACGGGTCTAAAGTGCCTAAAGGGTAACTTTTAATAAAGTTTTTAACCAAATTCATTTTTTTAAATAGATTATTTTTTTTAAACTAAAAGTTGCCTAAAGTATTTTTTTACCCATACCCGTTCGGCTACAAATATAAAAAAGTTACAAAACAATTCTAAGTTTTCACCAATTGCACGTCACTTATACAGTATTCTGATACCTACTTGACACTGCAGACTACGTGATGGTGTAACGACACTGCAACGTGATGATGTAATGACGCTGTTCGTCTGTCTGCTCACTGCTTTGAGGTTAAAAAAAGAAAAATATGAGCATATTTTGCACAGAAATGACATTGAAAACATTAAAACCTCTACCACCGCATGTGGTACATGTGATGAAACGAGATTATTTACACCGGGTCCCAGTAACATCCAACAACAAAAAAATGTAAGAGAAGAACAGTAGTAACATCTAAGATATGATCTAAGAAAAACATCAGCTAAAAATACACTAAGCACCAATGTACCGTAATAGAAAAACATCAATACAAGCAGCAGCACGAGCATGAGTCCGTATGAGCAGATGGTCACAAATGAACAGCAACAGGAAAACAGATCAGCATGATGTGATATTTTGCAGTGATTATTCTTATCATGTATTATTCATGAGTCTAACAGCCTCAGGGTAGCAGCTGTTCCTCAAGTGGTTCAACATTTGATGCTCAACCTACTTCCTGAGGGGAACAGGGCAAAGATTGTGTATGCGCTGGATGAGTGTGGTCCTTCATGATGCAGGTGGCCCTCTTCTTGCATCTGGAGGTGTAGATGTCTGTGATGGTGGGGAGACTGACTCCAACAGACCTCTGTGCAGCCTTCACCACTCTCTGCAGAGCTTTTTTTCTGCAGCTGTGCAGCCTCCATGCCACACGTTGATGCTGGAGCACAGGATGCTCTCCACTGCACACCTGTAGAAGGAGGTGAGGACTGAGCTTCCCAGACCAGATCTTCTCAGCCGTCTGAGGAAGTAGAGTCTCTGATGACCCGATCATGGGCGATGGTGTTGTCAGTCCTCACCTCCTTCTACATGTGTGCAATGGAGAGCATCCTGTGCTCCAGCATCAACGTGTGGCATGGAGGCTGCACAGCTGCAGAAAGAAAGGCTCTGCAGAGAGTGGTGAAGGCTGCACAGAAGATGTTGGAGTCAGTCTCCCCACCATCACAGACATCTACACCTCCAGATGCAGGGAGAGGGCCACCTGCATCATGAAAGACCCCACTCACCCAGCACACACAGTCTTTGCCCCGCTCCTCTCAGGACGGAGGTTAAGGAGCATGAAATGTAGAACCATTAGACAGAGGAACAGCTTCTACCCTGAGGCTGTTAGACTCATGAATAAATAAATAATAAGAATAAATACTGCAAAATATCACATCATGTTGATGCTGATCTGTTTTCTTGTTGTTGTGTGTTCATTTGTGACCATCTGCTCATACAGACTCAGGTTCGTGCTGCTGTTTATAATGATGTTTTTCTATTACATTAGTGATTAGTGTATTTCTAGTTGATGTTTTTCTTAGTTATATCCTAGATATTATTACTGTTTTTCTCTTACATTTTGTTGTTGGATGTAACTGGGACCATGTGTACATAATCTCGTTTCATCACATGTACCACATGTGGTGCAAATGACAATATTCTGACTGTGATTCTGATAAAAGTTGCAGGACTAGCTGAAAACATGTAAAAATATGAAAAAGTTACAAAACAATTCTCAGTTTTCACCAAATGCACGTCACTTCTATTTTCATCTTACCTGCATCACTGCAGTTTGACCGTGATGACGTAACGACGCTCTTTGGGGAAGGGTAGGGGCTGTCTGCTCACTCCGCTTTGAGGTGAAAAATGAAACATAAGAGCAAATTTAGCACAAAAATCACGGTGAAAACATTAAAACCTCTCTTTATGTTACAATACAGCGTTCACAGCTTGTCACGCTGCAGTGGTCAAGTTAAATGTTAACGCTTCTTCTTCTTTCGGCTTTTCCCTTTTCAGGGGTCGCCACAGCGAGTCATCCTCCTCCACCTCACTCTGTCCTCTGAATCCTCTGTCCTCACTCCAACTACCTTCATGTCCTCGCTAACTGCATCCATATATCTCCTCTTTGTCTTTTTCCTGCAGCTTCATGTCTAACATCCTTCTACTAATATACCCACTGTCCCTCCTCTGGACATGTCCAAACCATTGTCCCTCCTCTGGACATGTCCAAACCACTGTCCCTCCTCTGGACATGTCCAAACCACTGTCTCTCTGACTGTCCACCTGCTGAGTGTCTCTCTGACTGTCCTCCTGCCGAGTGTCTCTCTGACTGTCCACCTGCTGAATGTCTCTCTGACTGTCCACCTGCTGAGTGTCTCTCTGACTGTCCTCCTGCTGAGTATCTCTCTGACTGTTCACCTGCTGAATGTCTCTCTGACTGTCCACCTGCTGAATGTCTCTCTAACTGTCCACCTGCTGAGTGTCTCTCTGACTGTCCACCTACTGAATGTCTCTCTGACTGTCCTCCTGCTGAATGTCTCTCTGACTGTCCACCTGCTGAGTGTCTCTCTGACTGTCCACCTGCTGAATGTCTCTCTGACTGTCCTCCTGCTGAGTGTCTCTCTGACTGTCTACCTGCTGAATGTCTCTCTGACTGTCCACCTGCTGAGTGTCTCTCTGACTGTCCTCCTGCCGAGTGTCTCTCTGACTGTCTACCTGCTGAATGTCTCTCTGACCGTCTACCTGCTGAATGTCTCTCTGACTGTCCACCTGTTGAGTGTCTCTCTGACTGTCTACCTGCTGAGTGTCTCTCTGACTGTCCACCTGCTGAGTGTCTCTCTAACTGTCCACCTGCTGAATGTCTCTCTGACTGTTCACCTGCTGAATGTCTCTCTGACTGTCCTCCTGCTGAGTGTCTCTTTGACTGTCTACCTGCTGAATGTCTCTCTGACTGTCCACCTGCTGAGTGTCTCTCTGACTGTCCTCCTGCTGAGTGTCTCTCTGACTGTCTACCTGCTGAATGTCTCTCTGACTGTCTACCTGCTGAATGTCTCTCTGACTGTCCAGATGGACATAGACATGTAAATATAACATGTTCAACTGAAATTGTGTGTTTGTGTGTGTGACTGTTTTATGGTTTTTAAGGACATTGTCATATGCTATAAACAGACAAGCAGATTACAGTTCATTACTGTCCTGACAAAACACTGTCCTTAGAAACCACAAAACAGTCACACACACAAACACACACACAATTTCAGTTTATCATGTTTTTAAGAAAGCAAGATGTTTGATGGATAGATGGATGATATTTGATGGATGGATACATGGATGGATGGATGGATGTTTGATGGATGGATGGATGGATGCATGCATGGATGGATAAAAGGTGGACATCAGTCAGTAAAGACTCCATCTGTCTGCGTTCAGCAAGGCTGGATGTTTGATGGATGGATGGATGTATGGATGGATAAAGCGTGGACCTCAGTCAGTAAAGAATCCATCTGTCTGGTTTCAAGAAGGCCGGATGTTTGATAGATGGATGGATAGATAGATGGATGGATGTTTGATAGATGAATGATGGATGGATGTTTGATGGATGGATGGATGGATGTTTGATGGATGGATGGATAAAGTGTGGACCTCAGTCAATAAAGAATCCATATGTCTGGGTTCAGGAAGGCAGGATGTTTGATGATGGATGGATGATGTTTGATGGATGGATGCATGGATGGATAGATAGATGGATGGATGTTTGATAGATGAATGATGGATGGATGTTTGATGGATGGATGGATGGATGTTTGATGGATGGATGGATAAAGTGTGGACCTCAGTCAATAAAGAATCCATATGTCTGGGTTCAGGAAGGCAGGATGTTTGATGATGGATGGATGATGTTTGATGGATGGATGCATGGATGGATGGATGGATGTGTGGATGTTTGATGGATGGATGGATGAATGGATGGATAAAGCATGGACCTCAGTCAGTAAAGAATCCATCTGTCTGGGTTCAGCAAGGCAGGATGTTTGATGGATGGATGGATGTTTGATGGATGGATAGATGTTTGATGGATGGATGGATGGATGTTTGATGGATGTTTGAGATGTTTGATGGATAGATGGATGGATGGATGTTTGATGCATGGATGTATGGATGGATGGATGTTTGATGGATGGATGGATGGATGGATAAAGTGTGGACCTCAGTCAGTAAATCCATCTGTCTGGGTTCAGGAAGGTAGGATGTTTGATGGATAGATGTATGGATGTTTGATGGATGGACGTTTGATGGATGGATGGATGTTTGATAGATGGATGGATAAAGCGTGGACCTCAGTCAGTAAAGAATCCATATGTCTGGGTTAAGGAAGGCAGGATGTTTGATGGATGATGGATGTTTGATGGATAGATGTTTGATAGATGGATGGATGCATGGATGGTTGGATAAAGCGTGGACCTCAGTCAGTAAAGAATCCATCTGTCTGGGTTCAGCAAGGCAGGATGTTTGATGGATGGATGTTTGATGATGGATAGATGGATGTTTGATGGATGGATGGGTGGATGTATGGATAAAGCGTGGACCTCAGTCAGTAAAGAATCCATCTGTCTGGTTCAGGAAGGCAGGATGTTTGATGGATGGATGGATGTATGGATGTTTTATGGATGGATGGATGCATGGATGGATGGATAAAGCGTGGACCTCAGTCAGTAAAGAATCCATATGTCTGTTTTCAAGAAGGCAGGATGTTTGATGGATGGATGGATGATGTTTGATAGATGGATGCATGGATGGATGGATGGATGGATGGATGGATGGATGGATGGATGGATAAAGCGTGGACCTCAGTCAGTAAAGAATCTATCCGTCTGGGTTCAGCAAGGCTGGATGTTTGATGGATGGATGGATGTTTGATAGATGGATGGATGGATGTATGTATGGATGGATAAAGCATGAACCTCAGTCAGTAAAGAATCCATCTGTCTGGGTTCAGGAAGACAGGATGTTTGATAGATGGATGGATAGATGGATGGATGTTTGATGGATGGATGATGGATGGATGTTTGATGGATGGATGTTTGATGGATGATGTGTGGATGTTTGGATGGATGTTTGATGGATGATGTGTGGATGTTTGATGGATGGATGGATAAAGCGTGGACATCAGTCAGTAAAGAATCCATCTGTCTGGGTTCAGTAAGGCAGGATGTTTGATGGATGGATAGATGGATGTTTGATGGATGGATGGATGGATGGATGTTTGATGGATGGATGGATGGATAAAGCGTGGACCTCAGTCAGTAAAGAATCCATCTGTCTAGGTTCAGGAAGCCAGGATGTTTGATGGATGGATGATGGATGGATGTTTGATGGATGGATGGATGGATGTTTGATGGATGGATGGATGGATGTTTGATAGATGGATGTATGTATGGATGGATAAAGCGTGGACCTCAGTCAGTAAAGAATCCATCTGTCTGGTTTCAAGAAGGCCGGATGTTTGATAGATGGATGGATAGATAGATGGATGGATGTTTGATGGATGAATGATGGATGGATGTTTGATGGATGGATGGATGGATGGATGGATGTTTGATGGATGGATGGATAAAGTGTGGACCTCAGTCAGTAAAGAATCCATATGTCTGGGTTCAGGAAGGCAGGATGTTTGATGATTGATGGATGATGTTTGATGGATGGATGGATGGATGGATGTGTGGATGTTTGATGGATGGATGGATGTATGGATGGATAAAGCGTGGACCTCAGTCAGTAAAGAATCCATCTGTCTAGGTTCAGGAAGCCAGGATGTTTGATGGATGGATGATGGATGGATGTTTGATGGATGGATGGATGGATGTTTGATGGATGGATGGATGTTTGATAGATGGATGTATGTATGGATGGATAAAGCGTGGACCTCAGTCAGTAAAGAATCCATCTGTCTGGTTTCAAGAAGGCCGGATGTTTGATAGATGGATGGATAGATAGATGGATGGATGTTTGATGGATGAATGATGGATGGATGTTTGATGGATGGATGGATGGATGGATGTTTGATGGATGGATGGATAAAGTGTGGACCTCAGTCAGTAAAGAATCCATATGTCTGGGTTCAGGAAGGCAGGATGTTTGATGATGGATGGATGATGTTTGATGGATGGATGGATGGATGGATGTGTGGATGTTTGATGGATGGATGGATGTATGGATGGATAAAGCGTGGACCTCAGTCAGTAAATAATCCATCTGTCTGGGTTCAGTAAGGCAGGATGTTTGATGGATGGATGGATGTTTGATGGATGGATATATGTTTGATGGATGGATGGATGTTTGATGGATGGATGGATGGATGTTTGATGGATGGATGGATGTTTGATAGATGGATGGATGGATAAAGCTTGGACCTCAGTCAGTAAAGAATCCATATGTCTGGGTTTAGGAAGGTAGGATGTTTGATGGATGATGGATGGATGGATGTTTGATGGATGGATGTTTGATGGATGGATGAATGCATGGATGGATGGATAAAGCGTGGACCTCAGTCAGTAAAGAATCCATCTGTCTGTTTTCAGGAAGGCGGGATGTTTGACTCACCAAATACCAAATGACCTCTTGGACTAGCTGAAAACCTGTACATGTAAAAATATGAAAAAGTTAAAAAACAATTCTCAAGTTTATACAATACACTTATACAGTATTCTGTATTATTCAGTATTCAGTATTCCAACAACAGTATTCTTATACCTACATAAAACTGCAGTCAACGTGATGACGTAACGAGGCTGCAACGTGATGACGTGATGACGTAACGACGCAGTTCGTCCGTCTGCTCACTGCTCAGAGGTAAAAAAAAAAAAAAAAAGAGCAGAATTAGCAGAAAAATGACGTTGGAAACATTAAAACCCCTCTACCCTATTAACGCATGTTAAATTACAGCGTTAGTCACGCTGTTATTGTGACGTGACACGTTCACGGTAGTGACGCTAACGCGACGTGCGTTTAATTTTGTCTTCGTCGCGTTAAGACTCTAAATAACCACTAAAAACATCCACAAGTGATGCATATATAGTATCGCTGATTTATATAAATGTCTATAAAAGTTTTCAACAGCGTTGAAAGGTTGTCACGCTTCTGAAGTGAAGTTACGTTACATGCTAACGCTAGCCGCAGCTAGTTTGAGCTGCGTCTTTCTTCACGCACTCAAAACTCATGCACAGATACTTCCTAATTTATCTAAATGTTGATAAAGTTTTCTACAGTCTTCACAGTTTGTGACGCTGCGGTTAAAGTCACGTTACTACTGGATTAGGTTAACATTTCCTTGAGATGATGTCATCAAAAGCAACAAAAAAATTTTTTTAATTCTTACCTGAATGAAGTCAATACACTCTGACACTCTGTCCACCTACCGCTGCAAAATTTTATTTAAATCGCTCTCCAAAAATAATCTCCGCTCACCTACATGCACTCAACACACGACGCCATAACTCTGCACGTGTAAGCTCAAGGGGCTTTAACTTTTAAAAACTCGGTCACCTGAGGCCCCGCCCTGAGCCCCCGCCCACTACAGGGTCTCCACATCACGAGAGGAGGGGCGGCGTTGGAGTTTCGCGCGGTCTCCACATCACGAGAGGAGGGGCGTTGCAGTTTGGCGCCATGTGTGTCAGTGAGCCACACACACGGCTTCAATAAATGCAACCGATACACAAAAACATACACACCACACACAAATACCCTGGGAGGTGCGTAGCCAGCCAATTTTATAAATGTAAATAACTTTTTATTAAAACAATTTTAAGTGTTAAAGCACACTCCAACTCATCCAGGCAGCCTATTAGCCACAAGTTACGCTGATATTGATGAGAAAAAACAATGTTTACATATTAATATATTTGGATACAATCTGTGTTTTATCCAGACATTGGCAAAGGCTGGCTAATACCAAATGTCCCGATAATGTCGGTACGTAGTCTGGCGCATAGGCGGGCCAATACGCTTGCACCAACACACACACACACACACACACACACACACACACACACACACAAAAGAAATGCCCGAGCTAAATAGCTAAAAAGGGAAGAAATAAAATCCAAAAGAAAAAACAAATTCATGACTGGGAAAAATCAATAAACAAATAAACGCAGAAAATCCAAATCGAGACCTTTTAAAAACTCCAATTCACACCTAGCTTGTGAGGTGAACGACAGATTTTCATGGCGGCTCTTATCTTTTCTACAAGGAAGTAAAGGTATATAGCTAGAACAAAGTCCTTCTGATTCACAGCTAACAAAATATGTATTTTCTCTACAAACTATTTCTTTCACTTCAAAGTAGTAGGCTTTGTAAGTGGCGTGGTTCGGTCTGCCCCTGGTGGGCGATATGCAGCCACTTTTTCTCAGACAGAAGGAATGCTTACATCAGCACCGATAAGGCCCTGAACTGCACTCTCACAGCAGCACCTGATAAAACCAGAGGTCACATAATTCCCAGACTGTGCATTCAAACAAAGCAGTCTGGTACTTTTTTTAGTTTCTAATTACAATTAGGACAGCAGTTTTTTTTAAAGACGTAAGTATAAACCTTTGCCTAGTAATTTACAGAATAGATTCAATATTTCTTTATCAAATTGTCTCCCCATAAGGCTCACAAAACCACCATTCTCTCACAAGCACAGTTTAGAATGAAGGTTTTTGTTTGTTCATCAACACAAATAATGAACAGATCAAAATCTTCCTGCATCAAAACAAAATTTAACCACATTTAACTACATTTTCCTCTTTTATCAACATATCTTCATTCTTCAGTTCATGTCATAATGGAATAAGTTTTCACCCTTCAGTGTGTTGTCGTTGTACATTATAATTTCTGTCTGACCCTTTAGTCTCTGTATGGTCAAGTCATAGAGTCCGACTGACAGGCAGGAGGTGGAACATCTGGAGAGCTGGTGCAAGGACAACAACCTTCACATCAATGTGAAGAAGACAAAGGAAATGATTGTGGACTTCAGAAGGAACAAACACACCCACGCCCCACTGAAAATAGGTGGGTCTGCAGTGGAAGTGATCTCCAGCTACAAATACTTGGGTGTACACATGAATGATAACCTCAGCTGGAGCAACAACACCACCAGCCTGATCAAGAAAGGTCATCAGAGACTCTACTTCCTCAGACGGCTGAGACGAGCAGCTGTGTGAACGAAAATTTTAACGGCACAAACCAGCACTAACGGAGCACTAACCATTCAGACTATTTGCTTTAATTTTTGACGTGGGTGGGGTGTCAACTTCACACAGCTGAGACGAGCTGGTCTGAGAAGCTCAGTTCTCACCTCCTTCTACAGGTGTGCAGTGGAGAGCATCCTGTGCTCCAGCATCAGCATGTGGCATGGAGGCTGCACAGCTACAGAAAGAAAAGCTCTGCGGCAGTGATGTTTTTGTTGACGTGACGTTAACTTAAAATTTTCGTCAACGCCCCCTTTTTTCATGACAATAACGAGACAGTAACTAAATAAACATTGCTCTTTAATGATTAAAACGTGACGAAATGTGTGTGAGTTTTCGTTAACGAGACGGGACTGAACAAAAATGTTAGTCGGTGGTCTGTCAATAATTTATATTTCTGCTCATAATTATATTGTGTCGGAAAGTCAGCTGTATTTTTTTTTTTATAAATCCTGTCCTTGTTTGAAGCTGTTTGGGCTGCTGTGTGGGTCAGTCAGGTTCTGGTTCTGTTTGGACTCACTGCTGACTTGTCACAGAATAGCGCATTCACGTTTGACCTCCGCGTCAACTTTTTGCCTAATAAGCTCATTTATAAAACTGCGAGGAAGTGCTGTTGTGTAGTTATTGCATTTGAAGCGGGTAAACAAGCATATGCTGTCAGAAACTTTTTCTGCTCAGTGGTTTGGTGTGTCCAGGATCTGCTGTGGACCGAACGGTTCGAGACGGTTCCGAGAGAGTCCGTCGTTGTTTTCGACAGTTGAATCGCTGTGTTGCTGAGCGTTGAGCTTAGTGTAACTGTAGAATGTGATTTGCTATATTTCAGAATTTTACTGCTCTGTTAATAAGCGTTTTTATGTGTTGAAAAGTCCAGAAACTTTTGCTAACTGATAGCTACTTTCTGTTCAAAATGGCCGTGGCGTTTGTTTATGTATTGTGATTGGTTGTCGGGGCTGTGTAGAGACACTGTGATAGGTCAGAGGGAAAGAACTACAACTCCCATGACGACTACAAGTTCTGTGATTGGTTGCGTCAGCTCACTGTGTGACGTCAGCCGTGACTCCACACACGCACACTCACAGGAGATTTAAACTGCTGGACAGGAGAACTCACAGGAGAAAAAGCCGTTCTTTTTCTTCAGAGAGTAAATAAATGAAGTTATTTCAGCGTTTGTCACATCCAGGTACAAAACTCATCCAAAAAGTGGATTTTTATTGTGTTGTTCAGTAACCATCGTGATTAAAATAAAAACTATCTATCCCTTCGAGATGATGACTGGTCGACAAAACACCTGACTTGATTTATAATAACTGCATAAAGTATTGTCAGATAAATTCTATTATATTATACAGTATTATATTATCACATACAAGTACTGTTAGTGAAACTTGGAGAATGCAGGCCAACATATGTCTGGGGGGCATGTAACAACCCCTTTGTCCCAAGCTCTGTCCCTTTGTCCCAAGGCCAGAAGAAGCAGAGTCAAACATCTCCATAATAATGCAGGTCACCTAGATGATTTTGCATTTGCATTCCAGGAGAGACAATAGAAACAGGAAAGGTCTGTTTGCTCCTCAGTTTGAATCATTTTTACATACAGAGCTTGGGACAAATGGCTGTTACATGGGATGGAGGTGCACACAAAATGGGATTAAAATTCCTCAAACTGTAATTTCACAGTTTCTGTTAAAAAAAAACGTACTCAAGTTAATTTGTAAAGACTAATATGTTTTTTTTAAGACTAAAACTAGACTTAATTTTTTTAAGTTTTTGTCGATTAAATCTTAACTAAAACCATTAAATATAGAAATGACTAAAACAGACTAAAACTAAGAAGTATTTTAATCTATAAGACTATGACTAAAACTAAAATCAAAATGGCTGTCAAAAACAACACTGCTCTGCAGAGAGTGGTGAAGGTTGCACAGAAGATGTTGGAGTCAGTCTCTCCACCATCACAGACATCTACACCTCCAGATGCAGGAAGAGGGCCACCTGCATCATGAAGGACCCCACTCACCCAGCACACACACTTTTTGCCCCACTCCCCTCAGGACGGAGGTTGAGGAGCATTAAGTGTAGAACCACTAGACTGAGGAACAGCTTCTACCCTGAGGCTGTTAGACTCATGAATAAATAACCAGAATAATCACTGTGAAAATCACATCATGTTGCTGCTGATCTGTTTCATGTTGCTGCTGATCTGTTTCATGTTGCTGCTGATCTGTTTCATGTTGCTTCTGATCTGTTTCATGTTGCTGTTTTTCATCCGTGCCCATCTGCTCATACAGACTCATGTTCGTGCTGCTGTTTGGAGTGATGTTTTTCTATGATATTAGTGCTTAGTGTATTGTTAGCTGATGTTTTTCTTAGTTCATATCTTAGATGTTATTACTGTTCTTCTCTTACATTTTATTGTTGGAAATAACTGGGACCCTGTATATATAATCTCGTTTCATCACATGTACCACATGTGGTGCAAATGACAATAAAGATTCTCTGACTCTGTTTGTCTCATTCCAGTGACTTTGATTACTGTAAGAATGACATGTTATTTTCATCTCTTATCTCTAAAAAGACACAGCTTCACAGACAATATCACCATCTCCTTTACACACAGAGATTGTCTACCTTCTCAAAAGAATAGCACATTCAGCCCCCATGTAACCATTTGGATGGTCAGCTCCAGTAGTTAATAATGATGCAGCTGATGGCCTCAGTGAGCTGTATCAGATCTGACACCTTCCAGACCTGCTAATGGCACAACTTTAGTCAAAGTCTTTGTCTAGTTGTCTCTTTTCTGCACAGTCACTAGTAACATTTGAACTTATCTTCCTCAACAGGTTCACATGCTAAATACATACTAGACTAGATACATATTAGACTTCTTAACAAACAGACCACAGTCCGTGAAGATCCACAACTTCTCCTCCTCCACCATAACCCTCAGCACTGGCTCTCCTCAAGGATGTGTGCTGAGCCCCCTTCTGTTCACTCTGCTCACATATGATTGTACAGCCACACTTCCAGGCTGTCATATTGTTAAGTTTGCAGATGATACAGCGGTGGTGGGATGCATCACAAACAATGATGAGTCCAGCTACAGACAGGAGGTGGAACATCTGGAGAGCTGGTGCAAAGAGAATAATCTTCACATGAATGTGAAGAAGACAAAGGAGATGATTGTGGACTTCAGAAGGAACAAACACACCCACGCCCCACTGAAAATAGGTGGGTCTGCAGTGGAAGTGGTCTCCAGCTACAAATACTTGGGTGTACACATGAATGATAATCTCAGCTGGAGCAACAACAACACCAGCCTGATCAAGAAAGGTCATCAGAGACTCTACTTCCTCAGACGGCTGAGACGTTGAAGGGAAATACACACGTTTAGAAGTTCTATATGTTAATCTCATTTGATTAATACACAAGTGCTTTATAATCAAGGTATTCACAACTTTTTTAAATATGTTTATGCAATTAGACAACATTATAAGACATACCTTTAGATCTAACAAACAGGATGTTCAGATGCAGATAACATGCTAAGCGGGCAGATGCCCTTTGTGCGTCTCTTGGCCTTCTGAGGAGATCAGAGCACACAGACACACAAACAATTAATCATACTACTAAATAAGTAGTACTTATGAACCACACACACATACTAGGATCTGGACATTAATTTACATTAATATCGCACACAGGACACATCTAATGGTACATTTCTAAAACTCTCTTACTGAGCAGATAAGCAGAACAAAGAACACAGTTTCGAGAGACTTCTCACCACAGCTATAAATCTACAAGGTCATAGAAATGACAAACACGAGAGGCTCCAGGACGCCTTATCAATGCTCTGAGCCAATCAGAGACCAGAGAAGCTCAAACTGCAGCTTCATACTCCAAAACATCTCAGATATCTTCAGCATTCTTTGAAGAACCTCGCCGAGGAAAGGTCTGTCAAAATGCTCACAATTCTCTGTGCACAAAGAATTGCTTATTCATGCTGTAACTCTGTTAACCTGTAAACCTGTGTTTCTGTCAATAAATCTTCATCATTTTTCTAAGAGAGACTGGTCATTCGAACACCTAATGAGAAATCCCTTCAACATGCTGGTCTGAGCAGCCCAGTTCTCACCTCGTTCTACAGATGTGCAGTGGAGAGCGTCCTGTGCTCCAGCATCAACGTGTGGCATGGAGGCTGCACAGTTGAAGAGAGGAAAGCTCTACAGAGAGTGGTGAAGGCTGCACAGAAGTCTGTTGGAGTCAGTCTCCCCACCATCACAGACATTTACACCTCCAGATGCAGGAAAAGAGCCACCTGCATCATGAAAGACCTCACTCACCCAGCACACTCACTCTTTGCCCCACTCCCCTCAGGACGGAGGTTGAGGAGCATCAAATGTAGAACCACTAGACTGAGGAACAGCTTCTACCCTGAGGCTGTTAGACTCATGAATAAATAAAAATAAAATAAAAAATAAACACTGCAAAATATCACATTGTGCTGATGCTGATCTGTTTTCTTGTTGCTGTGTTCATCTGTGTTCATCTGTGACCATCTGCTCATACAAACTCATGTTCGTGCTGCTGTTTATTCCCACTATATTAGGCTTAGTGTATTACTAGTTGATGTTTTTCTTAGTTAATTCTAGATGTTATTACTGTTTTTCTCTTGCATTTGTTGTTGGATGTAACTGGGACCCCGTGTACATAATCTCGTTTTCATCACATGTACCACATGCGGTGCAAATGACAATAAAGACTCTCTGACTCTGACTCTGA
>JBBPBX010010391.1:38991-58001 GCA_038048925.1 Garcialebias charrua
TAGGGGTGGGCGATATATCGAATATACTCGATGTATCGCGATATTTTAAATGTACGATGGTTAAAAGGGCTATATCGTGTATATCGAGGATCCTCCTGCTGTCGCGCGGGCCCCCACTCGCCCCCCTCCTTCCTGCAGGCTGCAGGAGCCGCGCGCGAGACTTTCAGCACAACATGTAAACACGGCAGATATGAAGAGCGCTGCACGCTGCTGAGGGGGGAAAACAATGTTCTGAGCTAGTTTGGATTAAATTGTCAGATGAGGGCATAAAAAATGTTTTTGTAGACGATGCTGAAAATAGTCCCGAAGAAAGGTCTGAACTACGAATCTTTTTCACCATTTAAACAGCGGAGTGGAGCATGAACGGCAGAACCAAGTGTTTTTACAGCTGCTGCTTCCTTAAAACAAACCACGGGTCTGAGCTTAGTCATGCGTGCACCGCATAGAGAGGTGGAGACATTAATAAATCAGCATTTTATCATTATCGCTAAAGACACGGTCCTTAGCGGCTAACAAGATGGCTAACGCGTTAGCCGTCTTCTTCCACAGCTGAGACTGACCGTGTCTTTAGCGATACAGCTGATTTAATAATGTCTCCACCTCTCGGTTCACGTTTCTGAGTGGAGGCTGTCGTGTTTTACACAAGGATTCAATGCGACACTTTGTAGAGCAACTTAGAGAACGTCTTCGTGAACCCGGAAACAACCCCCTGACCCTTTCACAATAAAACCGGATACAGTACACAGAGGCTCACTGTGATAAATCTGTTCTTGTTCAGAGGTTTTGCAGACATTGCCTGAACTTGGCACAGTTTGAAACTTGTGCACATTTTGTGGTTTGTTGTTAAAAATTACTAGCACATGCAAATAGTTGAGAGTTGTTACCTGTGACTGTTCTGGGTCAGTAAATTTTATGGCCACTGTTTACACTTTTGTTTTTGTATTTTAAAGGCCTTAATTGTTTTGATTTAATATTTTTTTAATGTTAAAAGCACAAGAGCACCTTTTTAAGTTTAAATTATGTATTCTTCCTTTTTGCTTGAAGTACTTTTTATTTATGTGTGCAATTGATGGTTAAAATAAAATATTTAAGTTTGTTCAAATTTAGTGTTGACATTTTTTAATCAATTTTGAATCATTTTTTCATTGATTTTGGAGATATCGCGATATATATCGTGTATCGTGATATAGCCAAAAAATATTGCGATATAATATTTTCCTCATATCGCCCAGCCCTACCCCAAGGCCTCCTCCACACCAACAGAATGGCCTCATATACATACTAATGGCTGCAAAAATGCAAATTCAATGAGCCATTTGACTAACTCCCATGGGAACGAACATGAGTCATTATGAGCAGATGGGTCACTGCGTTCATCTGTGACCATCTGCTCATAATGACCCATCTGCTCATAATGACTCATGTTCGTGCTGCTGTTTATAATGATGTTTTTCTACTACATTAGGGCTTAGTGTATTACTAGCTGATGTCTCTCTTAGTTAATCCTAGATGTTATTATTGTTTTTCTCTTGCATTTGTTGTTGGATGTAACTGGGACCCTGTGTACATAATCTCGTTTTCATCACATGTACTACATGCGGTGCAAATGACAATAAAGACTCTCTGACTCTGACTCTGAACTATAGTTAGAATAGCCAAATGGCTCACATCTGGGTAGTACAGGTGTTAAAACATGACCGTGATATTCATTCACCAAGTAAATATTATTTTATAAATACCTTTATTTGCAGCAAAAGAACACTGTGTCTAAAATATTGTAACCAGTACAACAGCTAACATTAGCACCAGCTAGTCTCCATTGTTTTTTGATGTTGCGGTCTTCCTTATCCAAGTTCATAAGAGTTCACACACTCTGCGGTGTTCATAAGAAACACTAGATTTTTAGCATTTAATGAAATTTTGTTGCACACAATTTTTTTCAACATGGTCCTGGAGGGTACGTGGGAGTTTGCCCAACCAGTTTACATGTGCTTTGTGGACATGGAAAAGGCATTCGACTGCGTCCCTCGGGGGGTTCTGTGGGGGGTACTCCGGGAGTATGGGGTACCAGGCCCTTTGATATGGGCTGTTAGGTCCCTGTACGACCGGTGTCAGAGCTTGGTCCGTATCGCTGGCAGTAAGTCGGGCTCGTTTCCTGTGAGAGTTGGACTCCGCCAAGGTTGCCCTTTGTCACCGATTCTGTTCATAACTTTTATGGACAGAATTTCTAGGTGCAGCCAAGGTGTTGAGAGGATCCGGTTTGGTGGCCTTAGAATCTCTTCTCTGTTTTTTGCAGATGATGTGGTCCTATTGGCTTCATCAGTTCGTGATCTACAGCTTTCGCTAGAGCGGTTTGCAGCTGAATGTGATGCGGCCGGGATGAGGATCAGTTCCTCCAAATCCGAGGCCATGGTCTTGAGCCGGAAAAGGGTAGCATGCCTTCTCCAGGTCGGGGAGGAGGTCCTGCCCCAAGTGGAGGAGTTTAAGTATCTCGGGGTCTTGTTCACGAATGAGGGAAAACTGGAGCGTGAGATCGATAGGCGGATAGGTGCAGCGTCCGCAGTGAAGCGGGCGCTGTACCGGTCTGTCGTGGTGAAGAGAGAGCTGAGTCAAAAGGCAAAGCTCTCAATTTACCGATCGATCTATGTTCCTACCCTCATCTATGGTCATGAGCTCTGGGTTATGACCGAAAGAACGAGATCTCGGATACAAGCGGCTGAAATGAGTTTTCTCCGCAGGGTGTCTGGACTCTCCCTTAGAGATAGGGTGAGAAGCTCGGTCATCCGGGAGGGACTCGGAGTAGAGCCGCTGCTTCTCCACATCGAGAGGAGCCAGTTGAGGTGGCTCGGGCATCTGGTTAGGATGCCTCCTGGACGCCTCCCTGGTGAGGTGTTCCGGGCATGTCCCACCGGGAGGAGACCCAGAGGAAGACCCAGGACACGCTGGAGGGACTATGTTTCTCGGCTGGCCTGGGAACGCCTTGGGATTCCCCAGAGGAGCTGCTCCAAGTGGCTGGGGAGAGGGAAGTCTGGGTCTCCCTACTTGGGTTGCTACCCCCGCGACCCGACCCCGGATAAGCGGAAGAAAATGGATGGATGGATGGATGGATGGATGGACAATTTTTTAAAAAAAAACCTCCCAGAATACTCATAAATTTATCATAAGATTTGTTCACATCATCAATGTATACGTCTTCCCAATTTTGTTTGTCCAAGTCATCTTTAAGTTTATCTAATGCTTTTTTAAAAGTATTTATTATTTTAGTCCGTCTTTTATTTGTTTTTAGTATACTATAATTATTTTTGTAAATAGTGAAAACTGGCAAATGATCACTGATATCCGTCATCAAAACACCACTTATCACATCGCCGTCTGTTATGTTTGTGAATATGTTATCAATTATTGTAGCACTTTGAGTTGTAATTCTAGTTGGGTTTAATATTAACGGATATAAATTTAAACTATACATTGAATCCATGAATATACTAATGTTATTCCACTCTGTTTTATTTCCTAAATCAATATTGAAGTCACCACATAGAAAACCTTTTTTTTTCTGCTCTTAACTAGTAACTCCAACATTTTATCAGTAAATATCTCTATTTTTGAGCATGGTGATCGATAAACACAACTTATTACAATATTTTTTCCATATTTATTAATTATTTCTATTGTGATAATTTCCATCATATTATCAACTACAATTGACATTTCTGTAATTAATTTACAATTTATTTCCTTGTTTATGAATAAAGCCACTCCTCCACCTCTTTTATTTTTTCTATTCATATGATGCAATTCATATCCTTCAATATATATATTATTTATATTTTCATCATTAAGCCATGTCTCAGATAGTGCTATTATTTTGAAAGTTTTATTAAATTTTGTTAGGTCATCTAGTAAGTGGGATATATTTGCATTTATACTTCTACAGTTAATGTGAATAATAGAAAGATCTTCATCAGTCATGTTTACATCATTAAACTGTTCTACATTGTAATAATTACTGTTATTGTTAGTTGAAAAAAATTACGATCTATCTCTTTGTCAACATTGTATATTTTAAATTCAGAATCATCATGCGTCATGATGAATCACAGTATTTGTTCATCAGGCCATTTACTTTATCATACATTTTTGTATAAATTATTATAGAACATATCATTGACATCAACTTTATAGTACTCATTTAAATATTTCCAATTCCTTCATGTCTTGTATCATTTTTGCTGGCGAACCTTCCTTCACTCTAATCCAGATTTTTCCATTCCTTGTCCACGTTGATACAATCTTTTTTCTGTTTCCTTAGTAACCTTGCCTCGCGTGTAATAATTCCATTTCTTTTTGTCAAATGTTCATTTATAAAAACATTTGTTCCCCTAAGTTTTTTTGCTTGCATGATTACAGTATTTCTTGATTTTCTGCTGATGAATTTTACAACAACTGGTTTGAATTTATCTGATTTGCTTGGTAAGGTATGACACAGAGAAATATCTTCATGATTTGTGTGAATTTCTTTGTTTTGTAGAAACAATATCACTTGTTCTTCTAAAGTTTTCTGTTCCTGTGGTGATACATCCTCAGTGATTCCTTCATCGGAAGTGGTCTTTGAATTTGAACGATTTTTAATTTCCAGACCAGTGATAACGAGGTTATCTTACCTAGAGTTCTGCTCAAAATCATCAAGCCGTTGTTCAAGTTCCACAATTATTTTATCTTTCAAGTGAAATATATTTCTATCAGTATTCCACATATTATTTTCTATGATTTGTGTTCACTTAAATTCTGCCATATAATGTGAATTGTGATACAAGGCGGAACCTTTACTTCCGGGTTTTATTTTCAATAGGGAAGAGTTTTTCAGTTATACGCCTACACCATTCAACAGCCCCGACACTTTGTTTACATCTAGCTGATAGTTTATTGGTAGAAAATCTGGCTACGTGGTAGTGTAGGTGGTCCCAGGGTGTTCCCTAGGCATGTCCAAGGCGGTTCCAGGGTCCACGAGGCGATGACGGTATCCGGGGGTATATAACGTAGCCCAGCTTTTGAAGATATGTGTGTGGACTTTGTGATCGGAGTGAGGTCTGTTGCAACTGCAAAATTTCTCCTTATATGTACAATAAACCTGCAAATAATGTGCACAATTGTTTCAGTGCTTCCTTCAACCTTTGAACCGTAACAATTTGGTGACCCCGGCGCTGAGGGTTGGAAGGAACGGAAGCCATTTGGGAGCTTCCCCCACCTGGACGAGCACGCGAGCAGTCAACATAAGGCGCCAGCATTCTCTCAGGTGAGCAGAACTCCTCTTATCATAAAATGTCTGCTATCGGATACATTAAATTTTTGTTGACTGAGGGCTGTTTTGACTCCGGGTGGGCTAATTTTACCGTGGGTTAGCTGCAGTTTCAGCTAAAAGTAAACGTGAACTACTGTTGGTATTTTTGTATGTGCATTTTTTGCGGTTGTTGTACATGTAAGTAAAGTGAAAGCACATAGTTCCACACACACACGTAGGGAGAATTTAAGAGTGCCTAATGGTGCATTCACACCTAACAGCGTTTCAACGGCAGGAGCGTCCAGTTTACATGCAAAGTCAATGGGGGACGCGCTTCCAGCCGCGTCTTGGCATCGGGCGTCACGTCACGTGCGTGTTGAGCGTGATGGAAAGCGTTTTTCCGTGCACGTGAACCCACGTCAGCTTCCAAAGCACACGTTGATCTAGCTGAAGATTTCGTGGTTCAAACGTTCAAACGCCGTTCAACTCTCCCTGATTGGTTGATCAGGGAGAGTCGGGGGGAGAAGAGAGGGGGTCAGGGGGAGAGGGGGAGAGTCCCTATGTGACGCGGAAACGATTGCGCAACTATGTGACGTATTGTTTGTGGGACACAGAAAAAACCTGCGGAGTCATGGACTACGGAAGAGAAACTCATTGTAGCTCTGTGTTCGCGACAAGTCCTTCACGACCAGTCAAGTTTGCTCCACAGAGACAGAAATAAAAATCTCCTCGCCTGGCGGAGTGTAATGAAGACTCGGTATACCGGTAAGCTCCTCCCACACACCCCGCAGCAGTTTCGCGTTCTGGCGTTCAGGTCTGGACACCAAGTGCGCCCACTTGCGTACGCAACGAGCTTTTTGGAAGTTGAAATGCTGTTAGGTGTGAATGCACCATAAGTTTGCTCGCCCTTTCCCCCCCATCCCACCCTACATGAGCTCTGGCTGGCTTTTCGGCTTGGAGACAACATTCTTTTTATTGTGGTGCTCTGGGGGTTTGTGGTGCCGAGGCCTGGCTCTATCTCCGGGACCCCGTTCGCCGTTGAGATATCCAGGTTATCATCTGGGCCATGACTGCCGTAAAGAGTGGTTTGGCCACTCCAGGATCATTACGTTCGCCGTTTGACGTGATAAAGTCACTCACGGGTTCTGTGATTGCTGTCTGAGCTATTTCTCTTCACTTACCGGTTAATGTTAATTACCATTTTTTCCACTATATAGGTCGCACCCGTTTTTATTTAAAATTATTATTGGTTTTTTTTCTCTCTTTTCTCTCTCTCTTCGAGGCTTGTGACCTGTACACCGGAAAGTGCTGTATACACTCAAACAAAGGCACAGGGAAATATTTTTTTTATTTTTCATATATTGTTTTTGTGGGTAAAGTTGCCAGTAGTTGGTCATTTTGAGGCTTATAGACAATGTTCTGTCTGGGGAGGTATTTTTATTGGGTGCTTTAAAGGGGGTGATTAAAAACAGCCAGTTTCTATGGTCGACTGTAGGAGCTGACCAAGGTACTGACTGAACGTTTGGTCTCTTCATCCTCTTTTTAATGCACGTGTATATCGTTATAATGTCTGACATATCTATTAATAGTTGGGGAAATTGTACCCCTGGGACATTGGGCTTTATCTTGCACGAGTTGTGGGTGTCATGGTGTAAAAAAGTAGCAGTTAAGAATATTTCTGATGAGAAAAGACGTTTGCTTTCTTGGATAGGAAAAATGCAGCGTTCAGGGATGTTTCCTCTGGTTGATGACCCTTCACCGTCCATTGCTGGGCTTAATAAACTTTTTGTCCAGTCAGATAGAGCTTTGAAGTTGGCCTTGGATGAGAAAGACAAATGATCTGCTCTAGTGCGCAGGAGGAAATATAAGGACTGGCTAAAAGCAGATGAGTTTAACCGAGACTGTCTATTGTTTTTAGATGAGATGAGCAAAATTTTAAGTAGACAGAAACCTGGTCTCAAGAATGTGCACAAGGCAGTTTCACAGATGGAAGCTGCTGGCTCAAAATTAGATTTATTGCTAACAACAGATAAAGCTCCCCTGTTCGTGCCTAACACCATGGAGCTCCCACCTAAAACAGCGTACCCCTCCATCCTCGTGCCAGGAACGGACACTCAACGGCCTTGCCCCCCTCGCCCCCCTGTCATACACCCTTGTGAGCCTTTCTCCTCAAACACAGATGCCTTTGTCGGAGCTCTCATCCATAAATCTGACTGAGTTGTCTCCTGGTTCTGGTTCTGGACCCATTACAGGGACCAGCTCAGAGTTGCTGCTCATTATAGGCGGTGTTTTGCAAACTAAATTAGCTGAGAATGGGAATGTGGTGTAGGACCATGTGCAGACATTGCTAGGTGGAATTCCTAGCACTGCTGGCTCTGTAGGTAGACAAAAAGGAGGTGGTGTTTCACATCCACCGTCCTCTGGTGATTCTTTCAGTGTGAAATCTTTGGGGGTTTAATACGACTCCATTCCACTGACCTGTCCTGTCCAAACTGTGTGTCCTCCTGACCTCAGACCTCCTGCCACAGCCTTTGATAAGGTTACTGGCTGGCAGCGAGGAAATTCAGGTTGTTTGAATAGAATTATTGACAATGTTCATACCTACATTGACGTAGCACCACCTGCTCAATACATGTTGCCTCTCGTTTCCTCCACCATAGCTGAGGGGGTCCATAAGCAGACTTACACACCTTTTAGTTTACAGGATACTGAGTTGATCTGTCAGTGTTTGCCTGATCTCCAGAAAGGCGGTTCGGCTTGGATCCGTGCTTTTCTGGAGGCCTACGCCGGAATTATGCCATGTCTGGGTGATTGGAGGAGGGTTTTCACAGTATGCACGTAGTTCGGTAGTCTGACTGAAATAGAACAGGCTGCTGGGACTAAATTGGACTCAGACAGTGATACGTTGCACGACAACGTTCAAATTTTATGGCCAATCATAAGAGAGAAATATCCGACTTCTATGAAAACTTCTGACTTGTGTGAGATTCCTCCGGCTGTTACAGAATGGGGCACGACCTACCTCTCTAGGGTTAAACTCTTATGGGAAAATAGAACTGGAAATGATCCAACAATTGATCCTACGACTCAACTGTTGTTCAGAGGGGCTGTAAAGAGCTCCCTGTCTGATGATATTAAGAAAAGCTTGGCGTCTGTTGTTGGCCTGACAAAGATGGACTATGATTTATGGGCGGCACACATTGTTCATTATATTGATCAAACGTTTGATAAGAACCACGTCTGATGACAGAGAATTAAAATCCCTAGAGACTCAATTAGCTAAGGCCCAGTTGAAAGATATACGTGACAAGCTTAATTTCATGAAGGTAAATGCGATTCAGATAACCCAGATTCAGGGTCCTACTGCATCCTCTGAAATTTCATATCAGCAGAGAGCTCTGGACCCATCCACATCCTGGCGCAGAGGTTGTGACAAACGTCTGAGGGGCAACCCTCAATTCACTGACAGGTGTTATCGTTGTAATGGGATGGGACACTGGTCCTTTCAGAGTCCGACCAAACAGGGGTTCTCGAGAGAGGAGGTGATGCCAGCTCCATATCCACATGATGTCTATCCACCTCCACCTGCATCCCCTTACACTGAGCCTGGCCCTTTGCCGGGGGCCCATAATCAGGCCCTAGGCCAATATCCTATACAATAGGGATGCCCAGGTTCGGCAGTAGGTGGCGTCATGTATCCGTAGCCTTTGGTTTCGCTGACCATTAACGGCCGAAATCACATGTGTATGGTTGATACAAGAGCGGGGTATTCAACAATTAACACGTCACTCCCACGATCAAAGAATACCGTACCTGTTGTTGGATTCTCGGGAAAACCAGTGGAGTGGCCGTTGTCCTGTTACGTAACATGCTTGTGGAATAATCTGCGCTTTGAACATTCCTTCCTGATTTATGACTCATGTCCAGTGAACTTGATTGGACGAGACATTCTGTGTGATTAGAACGTGACTTTAATGATGAGTCCTGACAACATCCAGCTAAGTTTTCCTGATGGAAATGTTCAGTGCTATGCTACAGTGAAAAGTTCTCTTCATCAGATGCTTCAGGCCTTCGGGACTTCTGCTAAGTCTGGTCCAGCTGAACTTCAAGCTGAAGTTTGGTAGGGAGCAGTCCCTGACTTTACAACCACGTTCTTGTATGACACTCTGCAGAGCTGGGACGCCTGGATTAATGTCATAAGACCCTATGACACGCCTCCTGATGTGGTACATTGCACGCTGAACTATGACCTGTGTGGTGATGAGGACTATGATGCTCTTTGGACAGGACTGCTGGAGCATTGTCAGGAAACTGGTGACTATCCAGTGGCTGAACTCATGGACATATATGTGACCCTGAGGGAGTGGCGGCAACTGTGAGGTTGCCTGCACCACTGTTGGAACTTTACATGCTTGGTGATGTATCAGCACCTCATGTGTCATTGAAGGTCACTAGTGGTACTGAAGCGAATAATTTAGGTCCTATGATAAGATGCTGTCTTGCTGTCCGGGAATGGGTGCCCATACAAAATCCTCACTTACACTATTCTCCAGAGACTGACACCTACAGGATCACACACAGATCATTTACATTATTGTTACCTGAGAAACATTTTCTGCCTCGAACACATGGCAAAGAAAACACAGATCATGTTGATACAGACAAACTGTTAGCCAGTTTGCCTGGATCACTTTGGGCCAGGAATTCTACAGATGTAGGTTTGCTGAATGTACCACCTCTCTCAATAACTCTGAAGCCGGGCATAATTCCAATCTATAAACATCAATATTGACTCCGACAGGAGCAGATTGACGGTATTAAGCAAACTATTAAGGGGTTGCTGGAAGCTAGGGTGTTGCAACCTACAGTTTCGAGCTGGAACACACCTCTGCCCCTAGTTCCAAAAGCTGATAAATCCCATTACCGTTTAGTCCATGATTTGAGGCCTATAAATAAGGTTGTTGTTCCTTCTAATTATGGAACTCCAAATCCTTGTGTCATGATGAATGCTATCCAGCCTGAACACAAGTTTTTCACTTGTATTGACCTGGCGAATGCGTTCTTTTGTGTGCCTCTGGACGCAGGATCAAGGGATCTGTTTGCATTTACCTTTAAGGGGAAACAATACACTTACAGTTGTTTACCTCAGGGGTTTGTGGATTCGCCCTCTTTGTTCAATCATGTGTTAAAGCAAGTCCTTACTGATTTGCCTTTGCCACCAGGAGTGGTCTTAATCCAATACGTTGATGATATTCTTCAGAAGCTATTATGCAGGCATCTGAAGTTGTGCTTCGACATCTAGCCCAGTGTGGATTTAAAGTGTCAAAACACAAATTGTAGGTGGGCCGTTCAAAAGTTCAGTTTTTGGGTAGGATCATCTCTGGCTCTGGCCCGTAATTGATGCCATCTCAGAAAAGCTCCATTTTAAATCATTCTGAACCAGCAAATGTTAGGATGATGTTACAATTTTTGGGGTTGATCAATTACAGTAAGAACTTTATTCCTGATTTCAATCGTAAGGTGGCTCCTCTGAGAAGCCTCATTTTGGCTGTAGGATATAAAAACTATGTGTCCCCACTGCAATGGACAGAGGAAGCTGACAAGGCATTTGTTGAGATTAAACAAGCTTTGTTTGATGCGTGCTCTCTGCAATGTCCAGATTACTCCTTGCCATTTCACTTGGATGTGGATGAAAAAGACGGGTTTGTGAATGCTATCTTGTTTCAAAGAGGGAGAGCTAACTCTGAGCTGAATTATAGTTCAAAATTAGATCAAATTCAAGTTCTGACCCTTCTCAATGCACTCTACAGCAGGTACGAGATGACTTGGCTGAGCTGAGCACGTCTGAGGAGTTGGGCGCATCTGAAGAACTGGGTGCTTCTGAGGAACTATGTGAGCCCTCTGTACAGAGTGACACTGAAGCTCCACCTTCGACTGGGAACTTAGATCGACCAGTTCCAAGGCCCTGATACAACTTGAGGAAAAAAATCAAAACAGACTTAAAATAACATTACATAAAAAGGGGACATTGTTTGTTGTACATAATTGTTACAGGAAGAATTAATTATCTAGCGGTTAGGTTAAGTGTGATAACCACTTTGGGAATTATTTTGATTACAGGACTCACTCTGTGGGTTGCACCGAAAGCTAAGGCAGGCTCCCCTGAAGTTGTTCACAACAATGTCAACAGGTCTCGTGATGAGGATCCTCACTTCTTGCTCAGAAGAGGGACAGGTGAAACAGAGTTTGCAGATGTTCAGATTCAGGTACGCTCAGACACTGAAATTAGCAGATCAAGGAGATCTGTAGTAGTTAATTTTCTGCAGTTTCTGCAGGTCAGGAGGTGCGGAGGTGTTATGAGCTGCTGCTGAGGAAAAACTTCAAGCCTGTGCGTGAGTATGATTATAAATCATTGGTAAGTCCATATTTATTTAAATAAAACTAGATAATTAAATGTAAGGTCATTAAAAAATATATACTAACATTTAATAACGATTTATTTGCTTCACTGAACAAAACTGGACGGGGAGACTTTGGAGAGCCTTGAATTGTTTGTAGACGATTATTTTGAAAAGCTAGTCATGAGCAAACTCAGCACATCCGGCGCTGCTAGCGAATTAGCCCCGTTAGCTAAACGACACCGAGAGGGTAGCTCAGATAGTTCTTCGGAAGCGTCCGCGGATAATTCGGGCTTCACGGCTATACTTGAGTCAATCGACAAGAAGTTATCTAGCTTGGACGCTCGGTTAGCGTTAGTGGAGCTACTACACAAGGAATTCCAGAGCCTGAGAGAATCGCTCGAGTTCAGTCAACAACAGGTAGAATCTCTCGCTAAAGAAAATAAAGAGTTGAAGGGGACAGTGAAAAAAATAACAGATCAGGTGACGCAGCTTTCTGGCGATAATAAGAAGATTAAGGAATCAATTTTAGATATTCAAGCCAGAAGCATGAGAGAAAATCTAGTGTTTTCTGGAATTCAGGAGCTAGCGGAAGAGGATCCTGAAGCCTCGGTTCGGGCATTCATTCAGAACCAGCTAAAGTTGCCGAGTGAAACAGTTAAATCGATCACTTTTCATCGAGTTCACCGCCTGGGAGGTAAAAAACCTGAGAATACTAGGCCAAGGCCAATAATAGCTAAATTCGAACATTTCAAACAAAAAGAACAGGTTAAAAGCCGAGGTAGGGAACTGCGTGGCACACATTTTAGCATAAATGATCAATTCCCTGTAGAAATTCTGAATAGAAGGCGCGTTCTGTACCCGATAAGAAAGAAAAATATAAGTGAAGGAAGAAGAGCTAACATCTCTGTGGATAAACTCTACATAAACGGTCAGCTGTTTAGAGATCCAGAAGCTACTCCTTGGCTTTATTAGACAATCAAGGTAAGAAATGTTTTGGTTGCTAATATTAATTAATATTATTATATATAGTATTTATTAATATTACTTACCAGATATATTTAATTTTTTCTTTCAGCACAGCTCGGTGGTGGGACACACTCAGTTAGTGGTGGTACACAAGGTGGAATGACACTTGAGGTGGTAAGAGGGTTCTTTTGTTGTTTTTCCTTATCTGAGTTATGTTTTCATGTATATCATTCCTTTTTGTTTTTCTGTCTCTATTTTTCTATCTTAACAATTATCGGAGCACAAGCACAAGGGTTCACATACGTCTATATATATTCATACATTTACTTCATAAATGAAAACTTCCCTGATTCATTAAAAAAAAGAAGAGCACTTACTCTATTTAAAAATAATATATAATTAATCATTAAAGGGATATGTATTTGTCTGGATCTATTAGTATCTTTTATATTAGTGACATTGGGTGTGGTTTAGCTATATTATCATTAGCACAGGTATGGGTACCTTAGGGTTTGTCACATGGAACATTAATGGAGCCGGTAGCCAAAGTAAAAAATATAGGATTTTTAACCAGATTAAAAGACTAAAGGCAGATGTTGTATTGCTCCAAGAAATTCATAAATTGGCCTCAACTGTGGATGAGCTAAAGTCTTTTGAGTTTCCTAATGTATTTTCAGCCTGTTATAATTCAAGACAAAGAGGGGTAGCAATTTTAATACATAAAAACGTTAACTTCAAAGTATTAGATCAGGTTATAGACTCACAAGGTAGATATATAATATTAAAGTTATCAATATTTGGACAAAATTATTGCATAGTTAGCATTTATGGGCCGAATGTAGACGACGCTGCTTTTTTTCACGACTTTTTTTCCACTCTATCAAATCACATGGATTCCTCACTAGTAATGGGAGGTGATCTCAACTTTGGTTTCGATGACAAATTAGACAGACTGAATGCAGTGGGAGCTCAACGCAGTTGGCAATCTATAAATATAGTTAAACAGTATATGAATGATTATGGACTCTGCGATGCATGGCGTACTTTTCACCCTGATAGCAAAGAATATTCTTTCTTTTCACATGTGCATCACTCATATTCTCGTCTTGATTATTTCATAGTAAGCAATTCATTGCTGACCAATATTTCAGACACTAAGATACACACTATTGCTGTCAGCGATCATGCACCAGTTACTCTAAATTTAGATAATAAAAAAGTAATGACAAAAAATATAAATTGGAGATTAAATACATCACTGCTTCAAGAAGAAGAATTTTTGCAATACTTTAAAAAAGAATGGACATCATATTTAGAGTTTAATGACTTGCCAGGAACTTCAGCATGTACACTTTGGGAGGCTGGGAAAACAGTCATGAGAGGTAAAATAATATCCTATTCAACAAATAAAAAGAAAAAAGAAAATAAACGTATTGAGGAATTAGAGAAATCCATTAAACTATTAGAAGGTCTACAAGGAGAGGAAACACAGCAAAAGCTACGCAAATTAAAATTAGAACTAAATGAATATATTGATAAGAAAAATAAATTCTTGATACAAAGACTTAGATTAGATAATTTTGAATACGGTAATAAATCTGGGAACTTTTTAGCTAATCAACTCAAATTAAACAAAGAAAAAACATCTATATATGGTATTAAAGATAAAAATGGAAATATAATTCATGATGAGGGAAAAATAAACAAGGTTTTTAAAGACTTCTATAAAACTCTTTACACTCCACAAATAAATCCATCTAATCAAGATATTAATGAATTCTTGGAGAAAGTAACACTTCCAAAACTAGATATTAGTCAGTCATCAAAACTAGACTCACCATTAACATCAGATGAGCTCCATGAAGCAATTAAAAGCATGCCTAATAAGAAATCTCCAGGTCCTGATGGCTATCCGGTGGAATTCTATAAAGAATTCTGGGATATACTGGAACCGATATTCTATAGAGTGCTACTTGAGTCAGAAGGAAATGGCAGGCTACCAACACATATGAATTCAGCCAACATTAGTCTCTTATTAAAACCAGGCAAAGACCCAGTATTACCTACCAGTTATCGTCCAATCTCTCTTATTAATGTTGATGTTAAAATAATTTGTAAAGTCTTATCAAAAAGACTAGAGAAGATAACTCCTGTTATTATACATCCAGACCAAACCGGATTCATAAAAGGAAGACACTCGAACACAAACACTCGCAGATTATATAATGTAATAGAGTATTCGTATTTTAAAAATATTGAAACAGCTATTTTTTCTTTAGATGCTGAAAAAGCATTCGATAGAGTAAATTGGAATTTCTTATTTGCTACATTAAATAAATTTGGCTTCGGGAATTACTTCATTAATTGGTTAAAAATATTATATAACTCACCTACAGCGTGCGTCAGGACAAATAATCAATTATCTTCAAGCTTCTGTTTACAGAGGGGCACCAGGCAAGGTTGCCCACTTTCACCAGCATTATTTGCTATTTTTATTGAACCTTTAGCAGCAGCAATAAGGCAAAGTGCGGATATTAAAGGCATAAAGGGTAGAAACATAGAACATAAAATTAGTCTTTATGCTGACGATGTTTTGCTTTTTCTTGAGAACTCAGGAAACTCAATATCTAATGTTATAAAGTTAATAAACTCATTTTCAAAAGTTTCTGATTATTCTATAAACTGGACAAAATCTACAGTTCTTCCAATAAATTGCATGTTTAATAATTCTCTTAATGAAAGACTACAATCAGGTAACATTAAATATTTAGGTGTTAATATCTCTCCTAAATTGGAGGATTTAATAAAATTAAATCATATCCCATTATTAAAGAAAATTGAAGACGATCTTACTAGATGGAGATCTCTACCCATATCACTTATGGGAAGAGTTGCCTCAGTAAAAATGATGGTGCTGCCGAGAATAAATTATTTATTCTCAATGATTCCAAATAAACCTTCAAATGAATGGTTTAAGTCCCTGGACTCTTCTATATCTAAATTCCTTTGGAACAATAAAACTCCGCGTATTAGTTTAAAAACATTACAAAAATCTAAAGATACCGGAGGATTAGAACTTCCAAACTTTTATTACTACTATTTAGCAAACAGATTACAATATATATCAAAGTGGTTAAAACCGAATGCACTAGATGAAACTTGGATAGATATAGAACAAACTTTATGTAATAATATTAGGATTTCAGATCTACCATTTATCAGTACAGATTTAAAAAGACATGTCTGCTTTAAGAGCATCAATATTAGCTCATCTCTGACAGCATGGTGGGAGTATCTGAAAATGACAAAGTCTTCACTACTCCCATGTAGACATACACCTCTCTGGAACAATCCTGACATTCAACAAGAAAATAATATGTTAAATTTCCCAGGTTGGAGAATGAAAGGTATTGAATGTCTGGAACACATATTTGAGGGTATAGACTTTATTCCATTTAATAAATTAATAATACAATATGACATTGATAATAAATATTTCCTACAATACCAACAAATTAAGTCAATTGTAAAAAAGAAATTTAAGCTTAATAAAACATTGTTGGAAACCCCAACATGTGTGTTAGAGTTTATTAATTTTCAACCACCGAAATTATTATCTAAAATATACAAAAAATTGTCTAGGATCGATGACTCGATAGCACTACCTGTTGAAAAATGGGAGTCAGATTTATCAATCAACTTTGAACAAAAAATTTGGTCTCAAGTATGTTCAAATACTTTTAAATTGACTAGACTCTCCAATTTACAATTAATACAATATAAGGTTCTCTATAGAGTACATTATACAGGGGAGCGAATGTTTAAGATGGGCTTTATACCATCTAACAAGTGCTCACAGTGCATAAGTAATACACCTGATGATTATATTCACGCGCTCTGGTTCTGTCCATCCGTTCAGAGGTTCTGGGTACAGGTATGTGAAGACTTGTCTAAATGTTTGAAAATTAATATCCCACTCTCTCCATCTGTTTGCTTATTGGGTATCTTTGAAGATGTTATACTAGAAAAAAATACATCCTATATGCTTTTCACTGCCTTATGCATCGCAAAGAAAACCATACTCGTAAATTGGAAAAATAAAAATAATCTTAGCGTTAATCAGTATAAAAATCTTCTGTTAGATCATATTAGTCTTGAAACAGCATCTGCCGACACATTGGATCAACCTATTTGGCATTCTTTGATCGGCTCCGTTACGTAGTGAGGGTGGGGGGTCTGGGATGTGGCCTTGTGGGGCATTGGGACTGGAGGGGGGGGAGGTTGGGGTTTGGGGCGCCGGGGGGTTAGGGCTGCTTGGGCGGGGAGGACCTTGTCTTCGACCTGGGGAGGACCGGGGGGGTTCTGGGGGATATCTACTGGGGGCGGCATGCGGGCCCTCGGGTGGTCGGTGGCGGCGGTCATGGGTCGCCGGTCGGTGACCCGGCTGTGCTGGGGTGGTTTCGGGGTGGGTGCCGGGGGCTTGGGACTCTGGGTGGCGGCGGTCATGGGTCGCCGGTCGGTGACCCGGCCGTGCTGGGGTGGTTTCGGGGTGGGTGCCGGGGGCTTGGGACTCTGGGGGCGCGTCGTCCCCGGGCTTGGGCCTGGTGGGGGTCGGGGGTCTTGGGCTCTGGCGGGCGGGTCGCCGGGCTATGGGCTGGCTGGCGCTCTGGTGCCCAGCTCTGGCCGGGGGCTCTCGGCTCGCTGGTGGGTTGGGGTTCATATGCTGGGGGGTGGGTGTCTGGGGGCGTGACTGGTGGCCAATGGGAGGGGGCGGGCAAACCCAGCCTGGGTGTCTAATGTGTTATGTGTTCTGAAAGTTGTTAATATGAAGGGTGGGTATAGTATTTCTTCTGGGGTGGGGATTAGGTGGATGTCCTGGATGATGGTCTTGGACTATACTTGGCCGGTGTGCGGGCCCCGGTTGGGGCCTGTTCTTGGTGCTTCCTGGCTCTGTCGACGGTTGGGCGGGCGCTCTTGGCCGTGTCGTCCATGTGGGATTTTGTGTCCTCTTGGACGGCGGGCTGACTGCGGTTCGCAGGGGTCGTGGCGGCCCTGGCGGGTGTGGGCTGTTGGTTCTGCTGTTGGCGGCCCTCGGGGCCGTGTCCCTCTCTGGTCTTGGCTCAATGTCCTGGCGGTCGGAGAGGTGTTTCCTTTACCTCGCTCCTTGGGTGGACCTTGGCGAGCTGGGGGGTAAGCAGGGTCAGCGGGGGAGCTGACTCGCTGTGGGAGCACTGTTCCTGCAGTTATTTTTCTCCCCATCCCTCAACACGCACCTCCGCCCTCTTCATCTTAAATTAATACATGTAGGGAATTTGGGTCTCGGGTGTGCTGCAATGGTTTTACATCTCTGTTGTTAAGAGCACCTGGGACTCAATTTTATATACACTTTAGACATTCATTCATAAACATCTTCATAAAAGTCACATATAGGGAATGGAGTGAGCACTATGGCTATGGGTGGCGGGATGACATCAATCTCGCCCCCATGCCTATGCTCACTCAACATTATGCATTTAGACAATTAGGGCCTGGGTTAGAGTTGGAGTGGAGGGGAAACTGGTATAATGCCAGCCTTTGCTCCTTCTCTTTCCTTTTTAAATACACTTTACAACAACACTCACCAACAGTACATTTGGGGACGGGGGTGTGTGTGTCGGGGTCTTGATTTGTTAATTTCAATTTTATTTATTATGTATTTATTTATATATTATTTATTTATTTTTCTCTTGCCCCCCGGGTTGCCTTGCGGACATTCTGGGGGTGGGCCGTCAGGGGTTGTGCTGGGGAGTGGGGGGGTTCGGGGCCTGCGGGTTCGCCGTGGGCGGGGCTGGCAGTGGGCTCCCTCTGGGGCTGCTTGGGCTCGGGTGTCCTGTCCTGTCCTGTCGGCAGGGCGCGGGGTGTGCCAGATCTTGGACGTCTGCTGCTCTCCACCCCAGAATGAATGGGTCTACCTCCTGGGTTTGGATGTGGGCTGCCCCATGTAGGTAGCAGGTACATGTCTTGGACCTAGGGGGTATAGAGTGTGCATCGGGATTATGAATGGAGCGTGTCGTTATTGTTTGTCTTTCTGTGACTGAGGGTGAGGATGAGGGTGGGTCTGAATGAGTGTGTCTGTGTATGAATGTTTAAGTGTCAGGCTGGGACTTGGACTGCCCCCTCTCTGATACTTCTGAGGCTACCCAGTGTCGCGCTCCTGCCACGTGGCCCCCTGGTGGGTGTTCCTCTGCCTACGGGCGTGCTTGGGGCCCTCACTATCTGGGGCTGGGCGCTTGGGCGTTTGTCAGCTCGGCCTGGTGGCTGCCTGGTGGGGCTCGGGTCCTCTGGTCCTGTCAGGTCTGGACCTGAGGGATGGGCGTCCCCGG
>JBBPBX010010392.1:0-34354 GCA_038048925.1 Garcialebias charrua
CGGATATAGATTGAAGAGGACATGCATACCAATATTCAACCCCAAAAAAATCCTGCCCTGCAGGGGTGCGCGGGAAGTCTGTGCAGACATGACAAACCTCCCTAACTCCAAGTGAAATCATAAAATTTTCTTTCTTCTGACAAAGACAATTTCCCGAGTTCATATTGTCTGAAGTAATCACTTTCATTTCAATAACAAGACAAGCTGAAAGTGAATGACACATGCCATTTGTCATGTTACAACGAATAATATAACCAGGGTTCAACTTCATGTTCTCTTTATTATCCAACAAGAATTAAAAAAATTCAGATTCAGATTCTGTTTATTATCGCCATTGTCAATGAACAGGATTCACAGACTAGGAATTTGCTTCGGCATAACGGTGCATAAAATATAGAAACATAAAACATAAAAAACATAAACCATAAAACATCAATACAATCAATACAATATTCAGTAAACAAAACCTACTAAGAAACAGCACAATTAGAGTGGTGCAATCAAAATACAGTGATACAGTGATTCCCAATCAAAATACAAAATACAGCGACCAAGGCAAGTTATGAGGTAACATGGTTATGAGTGTTCAAAAGTCTGACAGCAGAGGGGAAGAAACTGTTTTTATGGCGGGAGGTTCTGGTCCCAATTGACCGAAGCCTCCTGCCTGAGGGGAGTCGTTCGAACAGACTGTATGCAGGGTGAGAAGGGTCAGCTGTGATCCGACCTGCTCACCTCACAGTCCTGGAGACGTACAGGTCATGGGGAGATGGGAGACTATCATTCATGTCCAAAGAAAGTACAAAAGCAATACAAAGACAGTGATAAAATACCTGAAATAAACCTTATGTCTAAGGTCCAACAAAGTTAAGTCAGGTCCTCTGGACAGATTCTTTATGTTGAAATGTTTCGTCTTTCATCCGACTTAACTTTTGGATTTTCTACATGGACTAAGAATGAATCAGGATATTTTGAACCACTTTGGCCATAACTGCCTTAAACAAGTTGACTGGGGAGAGTGCGGACTCCAAAAACCATCTGAGCACCATCAAACTGGTTGACCCAGTAAGAGAAGGTGCTGTTTATAAGACTGAGTTTGTTGTGGCTCTTTAGACTGATGAAGTCTTTTAGATGAAGGACAAAACATTTCAACAAAAAAAGCATCCAGGGAACTTTCTTCAATTTTTCTACCTGTATTATTGGGCATGAATAAGGACATCCCATGTCTAAGGCTCCCTTTTCAGCGGGTAATGAGCCTGCTAAAACGTAAAAAATAAAAAAAGTCTCCCAGAATATGGATGATCTTTGCAGGTTCCTATTGAGGTCGTCAAGTGTATATTAAGAACACAGTAGCCTACTCGTAGTTCCACAGTAGCTTTCATGCAAAATAATCCCCCAACGCAACAACAAAAAGCTTCCAGGGTAAGGATGCGATGATTCATCATCATGGTAGATGTGTATCTGGGTTTGTGGAGTGTGGTAACCAAAGGTGGGCGCCAGACCGCTAGGGAGCGCTAATGCGCTAATCCGCTGATAGCGGACCTAAACAATTTGTCAGCGTTACAGTGGATTGACTAACTTTTATAATTCATACGCGGATTTGCGCTATTTTTATTTAAAATGCAGTACCGCTAATAACTAATTATCTATCAGTAAAAATGAAAAAACTTATTTACGGGCTCTTAAACTGCTAACAGACCATATCCTGTCAGCGCCGGATGTGGTCCGTGAGCAGTCGTCCGGTTGGTTGATTTAAGAGTCGGGGCCCGCCCTAAGGGGCCCTATTGGCTATTACCTGTCATGCGACAAGACATGATTGGTCAAGTTAGCAGCCACTCAGTTAGCAGCCAACCAGTGCGTTTCTCTGCAGCCTTATTGCTTGTTAGATTATCACAGAAGCGAGGGAGAGAACACAGAAGGACTTTACATGATAAACACGGTAAAAACAATTATTTGTTTTTAAAATTATAGCAAAGATGGGTCTTCAGCTGAACGTGTCCTTAATAAAATCACGTACTGCTCAAAACTGCAGGATTTTAAAAAGTAGGATCGCCACGAGCAACGCGCGCGGGCGGCTTTATGTAGCTCAATGAACGGATATAAAAATATATTTCATAGCTGACTTTATAGCACGAGGGTTCCTGAGCTGAACCGCTCTTTAATAATGTCACGTAGTGGTCAAATCTGCTGCATTTAAAGTAGGTTCGCTTTGACTTCTTCCAAACCTGTGCGTGCACTACGAAAATAAATTATAAAAATCGAATATAAATTCAAATAACTCCAACAGGTTACAGTCAGTACATGAACATCTTGTGATTACACTGTGTTAGTTTGGATAATATCAGTGGTGTGATGCATGTTTTTGGTCTGTGGGAGGGAACCAGAATACCTGGAGAAAGCCCACGCATGCACGGAGAGAACATGCAAACTCCACCCAGAAAGCCCCCCCGACCGGGATTTGAACCAGGGACCTGCTCGCTGAGAGGTAGCAGTTCTACCAGTTGTGCCATCATGCTGCCATGCTCAGTAATCCAGTTATAAAATCCAAAAATGTTCAGTCAAGTCATTTGGACGATTTATATTTTTGCAGAGACGTTTCGTCCTTCATCCAAAGACTTCCTCAATCTGAGAAGTCACCAAACAAAACTGATTCCCACAAACAGCTTACTCCATAGTGGAAAAAACATTTTGCTGATGCTAACATGGCCTTTGTGGCCCATCCTCTCCCTCATTAACTCCTCAGACTGTCATGCCAAAGTGGTTCAAAACAACAAAGTTCATGCTCAATAATCCAGGTATAGTCCAACAATGTTCAGTCAGGTCATCTGAATGATTTTTTTTTTCTGAGACATTTTGTCCATCATCCAAAAGAATTCCTCAATCCAAGAAGCCACCAAACAAAACTGATTCCCCAATTGGCATACTCCATAATGGAAAAAAACAACTGTTTTCTGTTGCTAAGGTGGCCTCTTGTCACCAGCAATCTATATGAGGTAGATGAGGTTTGCATACACCAACATGGGTTGGTCATTAGGATTGCAAAGCAGGATGGGCCACATGGACCTTATGCCTATGCTTCAACCACAATTGTCACTAGTTCATGGAAACAACTTAGTGTAGACCTTAAGGTATTGTGACATGATGTTGTAAATTTGCATATTTGTCAGAACATATATATCTTATATCATTCAGCTCTGTTCGTTTTTGCAAAATAAATTATAAATATATTAAAATTTCATTCCAAGTTATGGTAGTTTTTTCTCTGGGACACGCCCCTAAAAATCTGCGCATTTCCGCAAAACGTGACAACGGGAAGGCACGCTCCAACGCGCATTTAAATAATAATGGCGGAGCATGTCCAATCGCGTCTGAGATATATCATTTTAAGACTGTAAATCATCCAAAACTCTCATTAATAGACCCTTCCCGAATAAAAAGAAACTACAGATGTTACCTGATCGCGCCGACATAATTTAAAAATACATAAATAGCGCTTCGTGTTGACTGGTATCTAGGCTAATTTTGTTAGCAGCCATCGGCTTACACGGTCCCGTTCTCGTCTGAAATATATCATTTTAAGACTGTAAATCATCCAAAACTCTCATTAATAGACTCTCCCCGAATAAAAACAAACTACAGATGTTACCTGATCGCGCAGACATAATTTAAAAATACATACATAGCAACGTGGCCTGTATCTCGGCTATTGTGTTAGCTATCTGATTCGGCTAGCTTGTTAGCAGCGAACCTAAAGAATTTGCCGTGATAATTGGCTTTATACACTCACAGTGTATAAAGTAAAACAACATGAACTCACGTAAAATAAATAGTTTATAATCTAAAACACTACACACCTCAGATTATGTTTACACAAAGACTTACTCATCTCCTGGACAGTCTTCCGATGGTCCCTGCGTTGTTTTGACGTGGTAGCTGTGGGACTTTCTTCTGTAGATTTTCTTTTAAAAATAGTAGGAATAGCATCCGGTTTTAAAAGTCTTCTGAATCTTACTGGTAATCCTAAAGATTCTTTTATACCAGGTCTTTCCTGAAAACAATCGGCAGTGAAATGGTCGCTGCAGACATACGACTCCTGGAACCCACCGGTCCTTGTCTGGTCCATTCTTGTCGAAGTTTCTCATCTTTTGGAAATTTGTGAAGGCTCACTTGTTCACTGCTGATATTACAACACCCAAATGCGCTACAACGTGACGGCATTTTTCAAGTTACACAAATAAAAGCAAGTAAAAAGAGGCGATCCTTCAGGAAATGAATGAGTATGGCAAGCAGTTAACACACCAAACAAACGGGCAAGGCTCTGCCTTCTTCCCGTTGTCACGTCACTGATGACTGGTGATGACGTATTGCGGAAATGCGAGGAATTTTAGGGGCGTATCCCAGAGAAAAAATTACCATAATTTAGAATAAAATTTTAATATATTTATAATTTATTTTGCAAAAACGAACAGAGCTCAATGATATAAGATATATATGTTCTGACAAATATGCAAATTTCCAACATCATGTCACTGTAGTGATACACCTCGTCTCTGATATTTTAGGTTTCACACCTCTCTGAAACTCTCAGTGTTACACTTGCTTGAACCTCAAGGAGACGAGTAAACACTATTTTGGTTAACAATTAGTATGAATTAATGGACACTAATTAATCAGATTGAACTTTCTCTTTAATATGTGTTAATTCAGAATTGATCAAACAGTATTTTTATCATTTCAATGATGATCTGTTACTTGCATGACTTTGACCCTTCGGCTGGTTTATTTCTGCAGAACACGCAGTCTTTGAATCTAAAGCACAAGGTCAGAGTAAACGTAACTTGCAGCTTCTTTTGTGTTGTCTATGAAGTTAGACATAACATTAGCTGTGCTCACAGGCAGGCCATCTGGCCGATTTATGTAAACAGTTTTCCTGTTGTCCGTCAAGAGACTTTCTGCCTATGGGATCATACTTCCATCTTTTATTTTGTTAACCAGCCTGTAGCCGTTGAGGAGGTGGGGAGACCCCACCTCCCCCATATAATGGGCACTTCCTATTTGGAAGTTAGAGTTTCGAGGAGAACGAACTGTCAACCTGCTCTCTCCTCTCGGAAAGCTGGAGACGGCCCGGTCATGTGTCAACGACCCACGTCTCAGCGGGGATCATAGTAAAGCCTTACTTTGATCCATTCACTCTCCTGGAAGAATTTGTTTTCTAAAGTTTTATTTTGAAAGTCAGTCTGTGCGCTTGACCGTTGTTTCCTGCCGAGGGAGGCGAGTTCCTCGTATCGTGAATCAGCACACTCACTCACGCTGAAGTCCAACTGGACGGCCACTGGACAAACCCATCCACGTGTGTGTCCACAAACTTCTCCACTCTTGTCTCCAAGAGACGAACCTTCAACAGGTAACGAGTCGTGGTGTGTTTGAGCGTACGGGAGCCCAGCAGTCTGCTCGAGTGGGAAGAAGGTGTCACCCAGTCTGGTTCAAAGTAACCAACTTTAGCTGAACTTAGCTTTCATATTCCTTCCTCCTATGTTTGTTTTCATCATGGTAAACTTTAAGTAATGTGCCAACAGAAAGTTCCAACTGTCTGTTTGTTTTTAATTTGAATTCTTGTCAACGTAGTTATTAAATCAGAGCTAATATCGATACCAATGTTTAATGTAATTTTTGTGATAGTTTCAATAAAAGGTCTATTTTCTGGTAGACCAATATAAATTGAAGTTTCCTGTGAAATTACATTTCTGGCTAATCACATCGTTAGATTTGTTGATTTAATCTGAAAAAGTTGAGACCCCGTGAATTGGTGGCAAGTTTGTGCAGATTAAAGTCTGCTCAGACTTGCGCATCTAAAGATATAGGTAAGTCAGTAAACTGACCAGAAAGTCCTATATCTCTACAATAATGGTGGTCCAGTAAGTGTTTAAATACCTTACCCCACCTTATTCCTTTACATATTGGTGGCCGCGTACAGGTCTTCTGAAAGATTAAATTGATAAGTTGTTTTTGTAGCTTATTTTTTGTTACGGTGTTGTTGGCATTAGTTTTGCATCCTGGTTTTGGGCTTATAAGAATAGTTCTGGCTGGTAGAGTGTCCGGGAGTTGCTGATCGTGGCATTGTCTGGATTATTAGTTATTAGTTTCAGAGAGGTGTGAAACCTAAAATATCAGAGACGAGGTGTATCACTACATCACAATACATTTAAACCAGTGACAGCAACATCCTCCTTGTGTGGTTTGATATTTTAACACTGCATTCTTATGCTGTCCAAAAATGTTACTACAGGGCCAGCGTGGTGAGGACAGCATGTAAAGCACCTAGAAAAAAAGCAACAAGAACAAATATATATATATATATATATATATATAATCTATGAGTAATAAGTGCATTGCAACATCATGACTACAAACTATCTAAAAGTATTTTATTTTTATTTGTCACAATCCTGTTTAGTTCAAATAGAAGTGGGTATGGAGCAGAGCAGGATTGTCATCTAGTGTGAACAATTTCAAAGTTAGAAGGGAAATAAAATGGCTTATTTGCTGTAAGTATCAATGAGCTGAAGAAAATGTGTTGCGGCAAAATAAATAGTATTTCTCTTGATCATTTGGAAATTCCTTGGGAAATAAATTTGACATGCATGAACAGCTTATTTGCAGGAATATAGCATCACAAAAGTAATTTTCTTCATGGAAATTACACAATTAAAAAAAAAAGATTCCTTGCTGTTGCCATCTTTTTGAAATCCAGCTGGTTTTATGAGGGAACTTTACTAATTAGCAGTGACTGGTCTCCTAAGTGGATCCCATGAGGTGGTCTCACCATTGTCATTAATTCTGTGCTGCTCTGGTGGAATACTGCTGGACTTAGCTGAGCCAGTGGAGTCAAAGGTCAGAAGCTAATAACAGCTCTCAAACATACACACACAGAAACATATTTTTAGTAAATACACAGGTGCTCAGGTCAAAAGGTGAATCTGACCTTTTTTCTTTATTTATTTTCTGAGCGCTGTGAGTACCAGTAAATATGCTTACTGGTTGTGAGCCACATCTTCACTAAATCTATCTGCTTGGTTAAAACAATGGTTTCATTACTGTTCATGAATAAGTAAGATCAAAAGTCTAGTAAACAAATGACCCTGTCTTTGAAATTGCGTTAACTTAAACATGTAGCAATCTCCAAATTAATACATTTGTTGTTATCTTGTTATAATTTTATACAGATGAAGTTCACATCAAACATGCTAAACTGAGACAAAGGAGAAAATAAGATTGATGGCTAAGTTATGTGTTTAAACATCAATCCATTATCTTTACCCGCTTCTTCCTTTCAGGGTTGAGGGTGCCACTGGTGCCCATATCCAGCAGTCACTGTGCGAGAGATTGTGATTATTTTTTAATCACACTATAATCCACTTTGCAGTGTTTTCACATCTACTCCTAAATTTTCTCAAACTTCCTGTTTCTTTCTTCACTTATGGCAATTTCACAGCTATTTAATTTTGTCCACACTTCTGTACTTTCTGTTTACAGACACATGACACCCCACAGAGCAGAAACAGCAACAAAATTGTCCTAATGAAAAAAATTTGATCTTGGTCTGAATTAAACCAAATTGTGGATCAGATAATTCCTTATTTGTAAGTGTTTGGTGTTTGGTGTTTGGTCCAGAACTGTACGGAGAAAATCTCAGCCGCAGTAGCACCTTGGGAGAAATGGCCAAGTTTATTTGATAATTTATTACAATTTCCCACTCAAATTAACAGTTTTTTGTTCCTTCTGGAAAATAAAAAAGAAAAGACATTTTCTCAACTCCAATGAACAACTTTATATACAGTATACACACATATAGTGTACAGTATATGTATATACAGTGTATATATATGTATATTATATATATATATATATATTATATATACACATATATATATACATATACACACACACACACACACATACAGGTAGTCCCCGACTTACAAACGAGTTCTGTTCCTATGGTGTCGTAAGTCGAATTTCGACGTAAGTCGGAACGCATTGAACGCGGCGTCGTAAACCCGGATTTTCGACGTAAGACGGAAAATGCATGCTAATGCGGCGCTACACACCCATTAATCGACGTGAGACAGAAAAAGAGTACATACTGGTCCATAAACATGCACAGAACTTTATTTACAAACGGTTAGCTAACACAGTACACCACACATTCATCTAAAAACACATATACTGTAAAGTACTGTACAACAGTACTGTACTGCACAGTACGTTCAATAATAAAAAATAGTAAAAAAAAAACAGTAGTGTACAGTCCAGGTACTATAAAAAAAGAAAAGAAAATGTCCTTACTTTTATTGCAGAGGAGGGAGGCTGCTCAGGTGGAGGGTTCTGGTGATGCTGCTCAACCCTGGAGGAGGGGAGCAGGTTAGTCGAGAAAAGCAGGCAGCTCAGGTGAAGGGTTCTGGTGATGTTGCTGTGGTCCTGATGCTGCTCAACCATGGAGGAGGGGAGTAGTTTAGTGAGGATGGAAGGTGATGCTGAGGCTGTTGACTGAAGAGAGACAGGTGGATGAAGAGAGACAGGTAGATGAACTGATGCAACTGATGTAACATAAAAAAGAAATAAAAAATAGAAAAGAAAATGTCCTTACTTTTAATGAAGGGGCGTTGCAGAGAATGGAGGCAGCTCAGGTGGAGGGTTCTAGTGATGTTGCTATGGTCCTGATGCTGCTCAACCATGGAGGAGGGGAGTAGTTCAGTGAGGAGGGTAGGTGATACTGAGGCTGTTGACTGAAGAGAGACAGGTGGATGAACAGATGCAGCTGATATAACATAGAAATAAGAAATAAAAAAACAGAAAAGAAAATGTCCTTACTTTTAATGAAGGGACGTTGCAGGGGATGAAGGAGGGAAGCAGGTCAGTGAGTGGAGTAGGGGGTCATTGACTGAAGAGGAGGAGGTGATGCTGAGGCTGTTGACTGAAGAAGAGGAGGTGATGCTGAGGCTGTTGACTGAAGAGGAGGAGGTGATGCTGAGGCTGTTGAGTGAAGAGAGACAGGTGGATGAACAAAGGTAGCTATAACATAAACAAAAAAGATAAGCAAAAAAACCCATTTCATTACCTTTATGGAGGGGGCATTGCAAGGGGAGGGACGCATGCTCATTGAGGAGAGGGTGATGTTTCAGGTGAATCATGATAGGTTGTAGCAGAGGTAGATGGTTGTTGTTCTGCTGCTGTTGCTGTTGATGAAGGAGAGTAGGCATCAGCATCAGCAGGGGTAGATGTCCTCTGTACCGTCTTAAAATACTGTTGCATGCTGCTCTGGACTGACTCCTGCTTTTTTTTTTTACAAGATCTGCTTGTGGCAAGCCACACAATCCATCATCCCTCTGGCAACCCTGGAGCACCTCTCAGTGTCAGCATCCTCAGCCTCAAAGCATGCCAACAATTCCTGTAACTGCCGCAAACCTTTAGCCAAGCCCTGCCTGGTGAATTTCTTGGGCTCTGGGCTTGGAGTTTCTTCCTCCTCCTCCATGATCTGCTTTTCCAGCTCAATCAGGTCCTCAGCAGACAACTCCTCTATATGAGATGCCAGCAGCTCTGTGACATCCTCCTCCTCGAGTTCCAAGTTCAGTGACCTGCTCATCTCTACCACGTCCTGGATGACACTGGTCACTGACTCATGGGACACTGAGGAAGCCTGAATAAACTGGGGACACAGTTTTCTCCACACTCCATTCAGGCTGCTCAGCTTCACCCGATCCCAGGAATTACCATTGTTGTTGACAGCATCAAGTATGCTGTATTTTCTTCAGAAGTCCTTCAGTGTGAGGTCTTTATTTTTTTTTTCTGTTGCCTCCAAAGCATCACTGATGACTCTTTGGAGGTACTATGCCTTGAAGGTTGATATGACCCCCTGGTTCATTTGCTGTAACAGTGAAGTGGTGTTTGGTAGAAGATAGACAACATTCACATCAGAGTGAAGGTCGTCCAGATGTGCAAGGTGACCAGGTGCGTTGTCCAGCAGCAGCAGCACTTGAAACGGGATGTCTTTGGACGTGCAGAACTGCCGGACACCTGGCACAAAATGGTTGGTGAACTAGTCCTTGAACACAGCCAGTGTCACTCATGCCTTCTTGTTTGCCCTCCATATTACTGGCAGCTGACCTTTTACAATCCCCTTGAACGCCCTAGGAGTCTCGGACTGGTACACCAACATTGGTTTCAGTTTGCAGTCACCAGCAGCATTCCCCCCAAACAGCAACGTAAGCCGCTCTTTGCCCACTTTATGGCCTGGTGCTGTTTTTTCCTCCTTGGAGATATAGGTGCGGTTGGGCAAATGCTTCTAGAACAGGCCAGTCTCATCCACGTTGAAAATCTGTTGGGTTGTGTAACCTCCCTCCCTAATGATTTCAGCCAACGCTTCTGGAAACACGTGCTATCTCGACATCGCCGCTGGCGGCCTCCCCTTGAATTTTTATATTGTGGAAATTGGCCCTTTTTTAAATCTCTGAAACCACCCACATCACTCCGCCGTTGTCCTTGGGGGGAACAGTACTCAGCTGTACTCCTCTGCCCCTGTAATTTTCCATTGTCACGGCCGCAAAGGTACACCCTTCCCCCCACTCCCACTCTTCCCCGACAGTATGCATCTCCCTGTAAATTTCCATTGTCATGGCCGCTAAGGTATACAAAGTATATATATATATATATATATATATATATATACACACACACACACACACAGGGAGTCCTTGACTTACGACACCCCCGACTTACAACGTTTCGGACTTACAAACGCATCTCATTATAATTTTTTTTATTTTTTATAAATGAATACATGAATACTTGTACAGTACTGTACAGTCACCAAGCACTTAGTCTATTTTAAAGATGAAGGAGTGAGTTGAATTGTCTCCCTTTCACAGCTCCCTTTATGTGAATAAATGGGGTACATTAGTACATGTCACTGCCACAATATATGTTAAAAGCTACCTGAACAGAAAATCTTGGCTGAATGCAGAGGTGCACACCCTGCTGTCAGCCAGGAACACTGCCTTCAGGTATGGAAACTCAGAGGAGCTGAGAAGGACAAGGAAAGAGCTGGTTGCTGGTATTAAGAGGATCAAGGCCACAAATGCACAGACGATTGAGGGTCAATTCACCTCACAAGAATCATGGAGCATGTGGAGTCGCATTAAGTGTATAACAGATTATAAAAGCAGGAGCAAACAATGCCCCAAAGACCAATCTCTGCCCGATGCCCTCATCAAGTTCTATGCACTCTTTGAAGACCTGAACAGACCACCCAGCATCAGACTCACCTCACCACCAGATGAAGAGCTTCTCAGCATGTCCTCAGCAGAAGTAAGGAGTACTTTCAGAAGGATCAACCCTCACAAAGCAACCAACCCACACAACATCCCCGGGAAAGTGTTGAAATAATGTGCTGATCAGCTCTGTGAAGTGCTGGCAGACATCTTTAACACCTCACTTGCCCTGGAGACAGTTCCCAACTGCCTGAAGATGACCACCATCATCCCAATCCCAAAAAGCTATATAGTGACTGGTCTGAATGACTATTGGCCAGTGGCCCTCACCCTAGTAGTCGCTAAATGCTTCGAAAAACTGGTCATGACCCACATCAAAACAACCATCAACAAGGACCCTCACCAGTCGCATAATATGAGAACTGATCAACAGAGGATGCCATCTCCTCTGTGATCCACAGTGCGCTCAACCACCTGGAACAGAAGGACTCCTACGTCCGTATGCTCTTTGTGGACTTCACATCTGCCTTCAACACCATGACCCCCAAACCCTGATGGACAAACTACTCACAGTAGGACTAAGCCCCTCCATTTGCTGGGTACTTGACTTTTGGGGCGGCTGTGGCTGAGTGGTTAGAGCAGTTGTCCTCCAATGCGAAAGTTGGGGGTTCAAATCCACCAGCAGTCATATGCTGAAGTGTCCCTGGGCAAGACACTGAACCCCTCATTGCCTCTGATATGTGTCCCATCAGTGTATGAATGTAATTTAAAGCACTGATTAGTCTCTTCAGAATGATTGTTCAATTAGCTTTGTAGATAGTAGGATGCTGAATGAATGGGTAAATGAGGCACAGATTGTTGTAAAGTGCTTTGAGTATCTTGAAATAAGATAGAAAGGTACTATATAAGTACAGTCCATTTTTCATTTACCATTTAACGAACACACCACAGTCAGTGAGGATCCACAACTTCTCCTCCTCCACCATAACCCTCAGCACTGGCTCTCCTCAAGGATGTGTGTTGAGCCCTCTCCCATTCACTTTGCTCACATATGATTGTGCATCTACCCACCAAGTGTGTCATATTGTAAAGTTTGCAGACAATACAGCGGTGGTGAGAGGCATCACAAACAATGATGAGTCCAGCTACAGGCAGGAGGTGGAACACCGGGAGAGCTGGTGCAAAGAGAATAACCTTCACACCAATGTGAAGAAGACAAAGGAGATGATTGTGGACTTCAGAAGGAACAAACACACCTACACCCCACTGAACATAAGAGGATCTGCAGTGGAAGTGGTCTCCAGCTACAAGTACTTGGGTGTACACATGAATGATAACCTCAGCTGGAGCAACAACACCACCAGCCTGATCAAGAAAGGTCATCAGAGACTCTACTTCCTCAGACGGCTGAGACGAGCTGGTCTGAGCAGCTCAGTCCTCACCTCCTTCTACAGGTGTGCAGTGGAGAGCATCCTGTGCTCCAGCATCAATGTGTGGCATGGAGGCTGCACAGCTGCAGAAAGAAAAGCTTTGCAGAGAGTGGTGAAGGCTGCACAGAAGTCTGTTGGAGTCAGTCTCCCCACCATCACAGACATCTACACCTCCAGATGCAGGAAGAGAGCCACCTGCATCATGAAGGACCCCACTCACCCAGCACACACACTTTTTGCCCCACTCCCCTCAGGAAGGAGGTTGAGGAGCATTAAGTGTAGAACCACTAGACTGAGGAACAGCTTCTACCCTGAGGCTGTTAGACTCATGAATATCTAACCAGAATAATCACTGTGAAATATCACATCATGTTGCTGCTGATCTGTTTCATGTTGCTGCTGATCTGTTTCATGTTGCTGCTGATCTGTTTCATGTTGCTGCTGATCTGTTTCATGTTGCTACTGATCTGTTTCATGTTCCTGCTGATCTGTTTCATGTTGCTGCTGATCACCAGCTAGAAACCTTTAGTTTATTTTAGTTATACTTTTTATACTCTTTTTTTGTGCTAGTATGCAAAAACTCAGGACAGTATTATGTTCATTAAATGTTTAATGTTTTAGTTTTAGAGTTGGTGTGGATTTTCATGCTCTTGCACCGCTATGCAAAAAAAAAAAAACTCAGGACAGTGTTAGTTTTACTATTTTATGCTTATGTCTATTATTATATGTTTCAGTGTTTCAATGTTTAGATGTTTACTGTTGCACCGAGGGACTGAGAGAAACGCAATTTCGGTCCTGTGTATGTCCTGTACAGTACATATTGCAGATCTGACAATAAAGTTGACTTTGACTTTGACTTTGATCTGTTTCATATTACTGCTGATCTGTTTCATGTTGCTGCTGATCTGTTTCATGTTGCTGCTGATCTTTTTGATGTTGCTGCTGATCTGTTTCATGTTGGTGTGTTCATTCATGCTCATCTGCTCACACAGACTCATGTTGGTGCTGCCGTTTGGCGTATTGTTTTTATGCTATTAGTGCTTAGCATATTTTTAGTTGTTTTTCTTAGTTCATATCTTAGATGTTATTACTGTTTTTATTTTACATTTTATTGTTGGATGTAACTAGGACCCTGTGTACATAATTTAGTTCCACCACATGTACCACTGGTGCGAGCGACAATAAAGAATATCTGACTCTCTGTTCAAGAAACATAAACTATAATTACAACCATCCCTGAACTAATAACTGTCAGGGTTTAATTGGATACCAATCACTTAGGAGAGGACAACATGCATCAACTATTTCATGTAGTTGTTTGAATCCTTCAGATTAACTCATCTATATTATCTAAATGAAATGGATATAACAGAAATAACCTTGGTTTAGATTATTGTGCAGGGCTCAATGTTAAAATAAATGGTTAACTATTTTGTGTTATAACATAACCTCACCATTTCAGCCCTAAAATCCAGATTTTCTTGTTGAAATTTTAAAGTTGTTCACATTACACTTCCTTTGAAAGTCCATACCACAGTCAAGAAAGATCAATCTTGATTTCTGGGTCCTTTGACTTCACTTTGGCAATAAAACCTCTGTTGTGCATAAAATAAAGTAAAATGTTTATCAAGAAATTCCAGCAAACACTTTGGTTTTGCACCAAATATGAAAGGTTGAGTACTCACTGTTGTGTGAGCAATAAAAAATAGATAAGCTGTGAGTGAACATTCCAACAGATGTGTGAATCAGGTATACATCTCTGGTTTATGTGGCGTAAAGAGGAAGTTGCAATTTGCAAATCAGAGGAGATTCAGTGTGGCAAAATTTGAGCTGGAGGGCTGAACAAAAGGCAAGTCCTTGTTGTGAATCTGGATATTGCAAATTGATGAAAATGGGGAATGGGAGCATGCTTGCACAGCCAAACAGGAGTAAGAGAGCAATATAAAATTAGGAAATGGTGAAAGAACACCTGGAAAGAGACATAAAAATAGATTGATGGCGAAAAGAAAAATGGCTAAAAATTTGTCTGGAAGTCAAAATTGCACAAATCTGGCTGAGATAAGACCAGAATATACACAGGACAAAGCTTGTGCTTTCTTTAACTCAGGCTGACGTGGGTGTGTGTCTGTGTGTGAAGCAGTGAAGCCTGAGGCTGTACCCGCTGAGAACAGTTAGACTGGGAATCAGACTGCTTGTTGGAAAAAGACCAGCGAAGACTGAGAGAGATACTCGTATATGAACCTCAGAGAGCATGCACCAGGTTTGCAGTAACACTTTGCATGCAAAATGGCAACGGTTTCACTAAGATTCCACCAAATTAATCAAGTTGTGACTAATAACAAAACAGTGTTTGCTTTAAATGTTAACATCTAGTAATACCTTGTGTTGCATACCTTGGAAGAAGATGAAAATAAGGATAGCAGGCAGTAAAAGGGAAGCAGATGGTGTTTTTTGCATGCAGAACTGTGCATGCACACAGGAGTTTTGAGTGTGTGTGACCAAAAATAACTGATGAGGGTCACTAAATGCATTATTAAAAATGTGTGGCATTAACACCTGTCTCGCTGCCACAGCTACAGAGGATGTGCTCTTTGTGTAACGGAGAATTAGACGACTGTAAGAGATCATGAAGAACAAAGGAAGTGGTTTCGTCTAAGGTAGAATTTAGAGAGCTTTAATTGAGAGTTTGGATGACCCAAAATAAAGTGGAGTGTTGTTAAAAATAGAATCTACAATAAAGGAAACATACATTTTGTTTTCAGGGCTTGACTGACACTCACTGGCATATGTGTGATGTATAGATCCTATAGCTTCACTCTACCTCAAACCATAAAATACCACCGATTGTCAATAGTAAGTGAATAATTTATGAACTAGGTTTGAAACTTAGGCAGGGCAACATATAATGAGTGTGCAGGTGGATTTGTCTACGAAGTGCTTCATTCATGGCTTAATGGTGAATCATAAAACAGGTTCAAACTAAATAATCTTTATATGTGCAAGAAACCTTTTAGTCCCCCCCCCCACACACACACACAAAAAAAGCAGCATATATCAGTTAGTGTTTTCTAGTGTTGTCAGGTATACAGTATTTTTCATATTCTTACATTACACAACATATAAGAAATAGGCTTTAAAAAGCCCAACTATAAGAGTTATGGCATTTCTGTGCACTAAAGAGAAAAAAAAATACAAACACCCACACATTATCAGAAAGTGCCCACTGAGCACGTAACGCCCCTCCTGGCTGCATGTTTGCCGCCAATCACAGCACATTCGTCTTTTTACCCCCCCCCCTCCCCAATGCACCCCCACTGGAAAACATGCACCCTCATTCTGCACATACAACAGTTTTGGTCATAATACAATAGTAGTGATGTGACATTCGGGAACAATCCAGATTGTTTGAATGGTTCTTTACAACAAACGATAAGAATGGAGTTGCAGACAGTAAAGAGCCATTGCTAGTTTTCTTTCCCTCGTAATTTCTTCGTGTTTTCCTCTTCAACCACAAAGACAATTAATTGCTCCTTTGCTTTTTCATAATGAAGGAGAACATTTTTCAAAACGAAGGAGAACATGCAAAGATGAGGAGTGTAGCAGCTCAAGAGAGGAGGCGTGTTCCTCCTTGACAAAACACGTGGTACGACCCTGATGATGTCATCACGTACGCTGTATGTAATGATGTCACCTTTTTTTTTTCTTCTTCTTCTTGCTGCTCCCTTCCTCAGGGGTTGCCACAACAAATTAAGTTGCACGAAGACATGGCAATTATTTTTACGCCAGATGCTCTTCTTGACGCAACCACAGACCACTGAGCTACCACAGCCCCCTGTGTGGAGCAGGGAGCTGCTATCTATGGCACATGAGGGAGCAGATGGTGGGGGTTAAGGGACTTGCTCAAGAGCCCAGAGTGGGGCAAATGACAGGTGTGGGTGCTTCACCATTCCCACCCACATTTTAATGTTGTCAGTCCCTGGAGTTGAACCGGTGACCTTCCAATCACAGGCTCACCTTCTCTAACCTCTGCGCCACCACTCCTCCATTATCGTTCAAATTCGAATGGCTCTATGAAGCTATGAAGTTTGCAAAGTTCCCTTCAAAGAGCCATACCTCCTATCTCTGTACAATAGACGTGAAGCAACAGATTGTCATTTCCTATCTGGCAACCATGTTGTTTCAGATAAATTGTAGAAAAGTCATTTTGGTAGAAGGACTGGGTGAACATGAACAATGTAATGCAGCGAACCTCAAGAGAAGGTTTGTTTTGTTGCAAGTTGTGACTCTTTAACTTCTATTATAACTTTTTTAGTTAGTAATGCATAAACATAACGCTGCATTTTGTGCACCTAAACATCCATCATCTTTACTTGATTTTTTATTTTTCTGGTCGTGTGGTAGCCTGGCCCTCGCCTTCCTGCACAGCTCCGCTCAATTCTCATTTCCCTTCACTTCACAGTCTGGGACTTCCCCCATCCACAAGGATTTCTCCGGTAGATTTTTGTTCGGACCAATCAGAGAACAGAAGGCGGAGTTTTGAACGACGTCGACTGACGTCGTCATTCAAAATGGCTGCCGCCACGAAGGAATTTTCAATAAAACAAGGTAAAAAACTATTATTTCTCTGCTGAGAAAAATATATTTCTTAGCTGACGTTATATCAGAAGTGTTCCTGAGCAATCAGAGAGCAGAAGGCGGAGTTTTGAACGATGTCGACTGACGTCGTCATTCAAAATGGCTGCCGCCACGAAGGAATTTTCATCAAAACAAGGTAAAAAACTATTATTTCTCTGCTGATAAAAAATATATTTCTTAGCTGACGTTATATCAGAAGTGTTCCTGAGCTTAACAGTTCCTAAATCAATTCACGAAATGGTCAAATCTGCTGGATTTAAATAGTTTCGGTTTGACATTTTCCAAACAGCCTCGGGTGCGCTACGAAAATAAATGATAAAAAATCGAATTTTATCTCAAATGTTTTATCTAGGCCAACAGTCAGTAAATTAGAGCCATATAATTACACACTGGTGGCAGAAAAAATATCCACCGAGTGGTTTCTGAGCAATTTATCTGATAGCCTGGACCTCGCCAGGCTAAACTAACAAAACTCCGCCTTCTGTTCTCTGATTGGTCCATTCAAAAATCTCCAGGAGAAATCGTTTTCAATGGGAGGAATGCCAGACCCTAGTCTGAAGCGAAGTGAAGGACAGGGTGTGGTTTTAACCAGGCTAGTCGTGTGGGCCACTGGTGCACATATTCAACAGTCACTATGTGACAGGCGGGGTACAACTTGGACAGGTCTTCAGTCCATCACAGGGACACACAGAGACAAATTCACTCACTTACTCACACCTACAGACAATTTAGAGTTACCAATCAGTCTAGCATGCATGTTTTTGGTCTGTGGGAGGAAACTGGAGTACCCGGAGAAAACCCATGCATGTACGGAGAGAACATGCAAACTCCACCCAGAAAAGTTCTTGGCCGGGATTAGATCCAGCATCCTCACTAAGAGGCAACAACTCTACCAACGGATCCACCATGCCGCTACACCCAAACATCATAACACGTGTTAATTTTCAATTTTATGCTACTATAGGGGCAGCCGTGGTGTAGTGGTAATGGCAGTCGTCCCCCGATCGGAAGGTTGGAGGTTCGAATCCCGGTTCCCCACACCATGTGTCGTTGTGTCCCTGGGCAAGACACTTAACCCCGAGTTGCTCCCGGTAGGACTGGATGGCGCCTTGCATGGCAGTCTGCCGCTACCGGTGTATGAATGGGTGGATGGTTGGTATTGTAAAGTGCTTTGGGACCCCTTATAGGGGGCTGGAAAGCGCTATATAAATAAGCTCCATTTACCATTTCATCATTTTACCATTACCATAGGTTAAAAATTAATAGGGGTTTTGAAAATGCAAATCAAATAGCTTTTTCTTGTAGGTTTTAATACATTTTGTTATGAAAATGCAGTTTATGGATCACAAAAATCATTGAGGATCTCTGAGGACTGCTATTTAACTCATTAAAAAAGGCTTTTGAGATAGTTCAGCAAAGAATACAAAACCCAAGAATGAACCTCTCTCAGCTTCATGCAATAAACGAAGCAGATGCTGGCGCTGTCCTACAAAGCCGGGTCATTTTTCTTATAAGCAGCACGTGGCTGTGTATGAGAGCCACTTTATGGGAAACTTTGATTTATTAGACACAGTGTTAAGAGCTGGTTGCCTCTACAAAGATTTTACGAGGCTCTCCTTTAAGAAAAATACAACTGTCACCAAATGAATAAGGTGTTAGCTGTAGTAAAACTCAAAGTGACTTTCTTATTTGCTGATGATACTGTTGACTGTAAAGCTGTGGGAGAAATAATTATATGTCTCTTGTTTCCCCCTTTTTTTGTTCTACCATTTTACTCCGAGGTTTCGTTTGAAAGGGCATTAGCTTCTATTTTGGGTTTGGTGCTGTCAGTAGAACACCGAAGAAGCAGTTCAAAAAATAAAAAGTAAAAAGAAAACTTGGAAAGGGACAATGACGTGGCTTGTTGAAACTTCGAGTTCTAATTGTAGCTTGAGTGCTTAAATATTACCGATGTACTCAAATTGACATTGTTAATTTAGTCACTTAAGATATTCCCCACCTTGTTTAATGCTAGATAAAAAAAAATATTAAAAAGAAAAAATAATAATTGCCTCTTTCTTGGTTTCAGCCCAATTTGTCATAAAAATGCAGCTTTTGGTTCACAAACATGTGTGGCGGTCTCTCAGGACTATTCAAATCAGTACGAATGTTGGCAAATGAAAGATGTTACTCAAAGTTGTTTTTTTTTTTTTCCGTGGTTGGTTGCATATATATTTTTACAGCCTAAACATGCTAGTACCAGGTAGTGAAAATTTGCATGTTCATCATGAAAAAGTAATTGGTTAAACTTTAAATAGTCTTGTCTCTGTCTGAGTCAGGATCTTTCAGTTGAGTGTATTAACAAGCCAAGCATGTTATTGCATTTACATATTTTGAGATCAGACTTTGGCACCAGTGAACAAACATGTATTTGTATATATTTTTTATTGTTTCGCTTTTGGAGCACACAGTATCCATCTTTCTTTCGGCAAAGCTATTGTTAATAGATCCCAGTGGGTTCCCTCATCTCCCCATGGCCGGATTCTTCAAAACAATGTATTCCGAGGGTGTGTGAGTGACTGGTAATTCTTTTTTAGTGTCGTAGGGCTTAAATTAATGAGAAAAACATTGAAAACACAACAAATGGCCAATCCTCCCATACACAGCATAACATATACATTTTCTCCAGCTGAGACTTATTAATGATCTCAACTTTGTCAAAGTCCAAATCAGTACTTTTTCAACTCATAAAGATTATTGTTGATCAAACTTTTGCTCACTTGAGACTAAAACAAATATAAAAATGTTACACTTTTCTTGCATTGACAGAACTGAGCAATTATTTGGGCTTTTCTTAAATCAAATCTTTCCGTTTTTCCAACGGAGGGACAGCAATGAGCTCAGAGACACCATGTTGTATGCGAAAAGGTAAGGTTCTTCTCTTTCTGAATAAAAAAGGCAACTAAAAGCTGCAAAGACAAAAGTTAACAAAAGTAGATGGTAAATAGACTGTACTTATAGCACCTTTCTATCTTATCAAGCTACTCAAAGCACTTTACACTACAGTCTGTGTCCTCATTTACCCATTCATTCAGCATTACTACATTTTTACGAATAATAATCAGTACTTTATCACATTCATACACCAATGGGACACACATCGGAGGCAAAGAAGGGTTCAGAGTCTTGCCCAGGGACACTTTGGCATGTGACTGCTGATAGAATTGAACCGCATACTCTCGCATTGGAGGACAACTGCTCTAACCATTCAGCCACAGCTGCCCTGAAGTAGACTACATTTATGGGAATAAATCAAGCAGTACGGTTGAAACCAGAGTTTTTGCTGAGATCATTTGCAAATTAGCAGTTCTGAGATATTCCGAAATCCAAGGAGAGCGATTTCATAGTTGATTGTAAATTTGGCTGTAAACAAAAGTGAGGAATATTTGCTGATTCTAACATAATTTCTACAAAAACCCAGATGAGTTTGATTGAATTCACCTCCAAACAATCATCCATCCATCCATCCATCCATCCATCCATTATCTTTTATCCACTTCTTCCTTTTTGGGTCACGGAGGTCATTGGTGCCCAATCAAGCCATCACTGTGCAAGGAGGCGGGGTACACCCTGGACAGGTCTCCAGTCCATCACAGGGATACAGAGACAAATCACCATTCACTCTCTCACTCTCACCTATGGGCACTTTAGAGCAGGGGTATTTCATTATATTTTAAAGAGGTCCAGTCAGACAAAATTTCACGAGGCCAAGGTCCGGAAGTCCAACTATTTAATACAGTATACTGTACAGATATACACACATTATAGTAGCTATGTAGTTGTATCAACGTCTTCATGCATCGATTTGCCTATCAAATTAAATTAATTCAGCCTTTTTCAAGTACTTTCTGACAAAATGTATCGTTAAGAAGCAAAGAACTGAACATGCATGTGTAATTTCTGTTGTCTAATGTTCTCTCATTTACTGAGCATGACATGTAAAAATACGAACCAAGTAATCATGACAACTGTTTATGTTTAAAAATGACTAAATTCAGAAGAAAAAGAAGAAATGGAGGAAAAGTTTGATTTACATTTTAGTGTTTCACATCTGGACTCAACCATCTCAAACTATTGAAAGAATTTAAATCTGAACACATTTAATGTCTGAACGTTTTAGGCAATCACTTGCTTCTTCTGTGCTCAGTGAGAGAAGTGAGCTCTTGATTGTCCTGGGCTTGAATGGAGTCAGAGCCATTCTTGTTCATGTGTGGAGCAACGTGGAGGTGTTCATTGGTTAGCCTGGAGTGATATTTGGTTTTTATAATGTTCATTGTGGAGAAAGCTGCCTCACAGTTGTATGTGGAGCTGGACGTGGTCCAGATCAATAAGGCTACTTGCTTCAGACCTGGAAAAGCTGAATCAGGAACCATTTGGAGCCAGAAAGTGGAAAGATAAGTCCTGACAAACTGCTCTTTCAGGACCAAATCTGCTTGGAGGTCAACTAACTGCATCTATAGATGCCCATTTACCAACTTGAAGTGCTGTGTGACTTCCTTTGAGAAACTCCTGACATCTATGATGGCAAATGGTTTCTGATTGAACATGGGTAGCTGCTGTCCAACACTGAAGCTGTCAAAACGGTTGCAGAAGTTTACGATGAGCTTTTCAAATTCAACAAAAGCAGACGCATCTCGCTGAACCTGTTCCTGCACTGCAGGGAAGAGGACTACAGATCTTCCTGCAGATCTTCTTTGAACAGCTCAAGTTTCCTCTGAAAGGCACGGACAGCTGTCACGAGTTCACAAATTGAATCGTCCTTGCCCTGTAGCCTCAAGTTCAGTTCATTTAGATGTGAAGTAATGTCAACCCAAAAGGCCACGTTGTCCTGCTGTTTCTCGTTTTCTAGAAATTGAGAAAGCCGTGTTGCCTTCTGACTTTTTAGCTCCGCCAAAAAAATCTGCTATTTCCCTCCTAATGGACCAGAAGCCTGCTAAACTCCTGCCTTTGCTGAGCCATCGCACGTTGTTGTGCAGCAAAATATCATCAGCACTGGCATCAACTTCTCTGAGGAATTCCCACAGCATGCAATGCTGGTCGGAAGAGGATGCTCTAAGAAAATTTATCATTTTCATCATCGCATTTATCACCTCGGCATGCTCATCTGACAGGGAGGCACAGAGGACCAACTGATGAATGATGCAGTTGTAAGTTAGGAGACCAGGATTGTCCTCCTTCAGTCTTGTTACAGCTCCTTTTTCTTCCCCTATCATAGCAGGAGCTCCATCTGTGGTGACTGAGATCACTTTTTTGGGCTCTGTTCCTCTATTTTCTAACATACCCTTAATGGCCAGGTAGATGTCTTCTGATGTTCTGGTCTGAAGGGGAGTGATACCCAGCAGGTCTTCACAGAATGCTTTCTGGTCTGTATTATAAAACCTAACATTAACAGCGGAACATTGTCACACACGTCAGTGGACTCATCCACAGCTAAACTTACACAAGGGGCCTTTTTCATGGCTTCATCAAGCTAGTGTGTCAGATGTCAGGATTTTCTCAAAGAAAGTCACAGCATTTCAAGTGGATAAATGCTACAGGCTATGATTCAGGCAGAATTTGTAAAAATACAAAACTTAGTTCCAGCTCAAGTTATCATTAAATTTGGATTTAAAAAAAAAACGACATGATATTTAGCAATAGGAAGAAAATTATCGAAGTCCGATTTAAATTGACAGTAAATGAAATGCAATATTTGGGTGTCGTCCTGACATGGACATCTCATATAAATTGCATAAGACTAAAAATAGCAAAATCAATTGCATTGCTGTATAAAGTAAAATAGTTTTTGAATGACAAAGGTTTGTACGGTATATATTGTATAATGTAATGATTGTTCCATATTTAATCTATTGTATTGAAGTTTGGGGAAAAGCATGCAAAACAACTACAAAACCTTTTTTTATTTTACAAAAAAAGCTATAAGAAATATTAGTAGGACTTGCTATGGTCACCCAACAAATATATTATTTCATTAGTTGAAATTATTAAAATTTTATGATTTGGTTCAATATAGTTTTTCACAAGTCATCTATAAAGCTCATAAAAATATTACCCCCAAATATTCAATTAAAATTTGTTTAAAAAAGTCATTATAACCTGAAGGGAATGGAAATGTTTGTAAAACCTCCATTTAGAACTAGTGTGAAGGAGCTGTGTTGTAAATCATGAAACAGGATTGTGAAATTGCCTCAAAATCACCATAACATTTTTCTAAAACAATTTATGTGTTTAAAAAGATGATTAAGATAAAATTGTTAGGACAGTGTGGTGCAATGTTAAGGATGCCTGGTGTTTCTGTTTTCACTTTGGAGATGTTCAAGCGTAAGTTGTTTGTTCGAAGTTATTTATATACAAAGATATATACAAAGTGCATGTATATATACAAAGATATATACAAAATACAAGTATATATATATATATATATGATGTAATATTTTTTTCTTCTTTCTGCACCCTTTTCATTCATTTTTTCCCCTTTTTGATGAATTTGTTTAGCTTGTGTTTCTTTAAAATTAATGAATCAATTAATTAAAAAATAAATAAAAAGCTGGGCTAGAACGTCCTGCATCAAAGTTTTACTTTTTTGTAGCAGATGAGCGGATTTGCTTTACTTTCTAACAAAGTTCCTGTTTTTCTTTTCCTTCAAGATGTGTTTGAGCAACTGTATTCATGTAATCTTTGATAACCTCTCCATCAGTAAATGGCTTTTTGTGCTGACACAAAATCCAAGTAACTCGGTGAATTTATGGCTCAGGATCCTGGTGGACTGCTCATATTGGGCTTTGAGATTGCGTATTTTCTTTGACCTCATTTCTGATTTTAATGGGTATGTTTGTTCAAAACTTTGATGCTTTGTCTCATAATGGCTTTTCACATTTCCACTTTTATTAAGTGCCACAGTTTCTGAACATGACAAACTGCTTACCGTAGTACCAGTGGGAAGTATAAAGAAAAACGACTGTCCATTCAAAATTAAATACTCTATTTTCACTGTCCACTTTTTTTTTTTTTTTTAGATGCTGCCATTTCTTGTTTTTCTCTTTGTGTCCGTTTACCTCGCCCACTTCTCCACCTTCTCCGTCTTTTTCTCGGTCTCATCTGCCTGTATTTCAAAGTTTACCAAGTTTACCAATACAAAATAATTAATCTAATCAGTACTTTAAGAACAGAATGAATAACACTATCCAAATTACCGTATTTTTCGGAGTATAGGTCGCACCGGAGTATAGGTCGCATTGTCCAATTATTACCAATAGATTGGAAAAATCCCTAGATAGGTCGCACCTACGTTTAGCTCTGCTGCAAATGTCTGCCACAGGAGCGCACAGCAAGGCTTTTAAGAAGATTAACACTTAAAAACAATTATTTGTTTGATAAAAATTATAGCAAATATGTGTCTGAGCTGAACTTTTCCTTAATAAATGAACGTAATTGTGAAATGAGCTGGATTTAAAAATTTGTTTCGCCGAAAGTGATAAAAAGCCATATATAGGTCGCACCTGAGTATAGGTCGCAGGCCATGAAAAAATGATAAAAAGGTGCGACCTATACTCCGAAAAATACGGTAGTTTTACTACATTCTGGCATGTATTTTTAAAACGAGAAAAAGTTTTAATTTTTATCTCCGATTAGGATTAGGTTTAAAAAAAAAAAAATAATCCTATTCATCAAAACCTGATTCTGTTCATCATAAAATAAAATCAGCAACATATAAAATGTCTTAAACAAAATAAATATTTTGTTATTTGTCGTTATTTTCAAAACCATGAGATCATTGTTTAAGCTGGGCGAGGAAAACTCTGAGGCAAATCCAAGAAATGGAGAACCACTTCTCTCGCACAGCGAGTCTTCAAAAGGTGGTTGTAGATGCTGTAAAGCACATCAAATCTCATTGTATTTACAGATTAAAACCTGTACTAGGGCTAAACATACGTCTAGATAAGCTATGTGAGGAACAGAGCTTTAACATTTGGGTTGAAACTCACCTTGTATTTGAAAAGCTGACAGCTTAATGACAACGTGACAGAAATTGATGCAGAAAACAATAGACACTATCACCAGATAGTGAAGAATTCAAAATGTCGACTACCAGAACAAGATAGTAATCCGTTTTTTTAATTTGATTTTTTTTTACTGGAAGTAAGTGGTGAGTTAAAATGGCAATAATGTCATCAGAGGCGACGCTGTGCGCTCGGAAAGCGGGGTATTTCCAAGTGCCTTACTTCACTCAGCTGTTCTTCATCCTCTGTCGGGAGCGCACACTGCCGTCAGACACGAATCAGACACTCTTCACAGCGTTTCTGAAAAATTTCTTTGTAAAACAACCTCCACATAATTGTGTCAAGGTTGTATTTTTATTTTTATGACAGCTCCTGGTTATGAATTACTAAATAAATTAGGGATGCACGATATTGGATTTTTGGCCAATATCCAATATGTTAAAACTTATTTGGCCGATAACCAATACCGATATTTTCTATATGTTCCTTTGTCTGAACATATCCCTCTTATTTAGGCTTATTTGCTACAAAAATTGTGCAACAGCTGTAAGAGCTGGTGACGTACATTCAGTAACAGCCATATGATATGCATAGCACTTTAACGTATATTAAATGAAAAGTGTTAAATGTATTATCATTAGTCACTTGCGATGCTGTCTCACTTGTGGAGGCTTGTTCCAGGTTCCTAGCTGCAGTGTGGGATGCTCTGCACTCCTGTGCATGAAGGACAGCCTTTTTAAGTCTATCCATTGTGCCATAAGACTAATCATGCTAACGGGACTAACACGACATCCAAATGTTTGTGGTAAAGATCACCCAAGAGGTGCTATCGGCTATTAGCTTCTCAATTAAGTCAGAAATGATGGTTTGTAACTTGGGTAACATTAAGCTGGAAAAAATATTTCCGACTGGGGACAATGTAGCGAGGCTCAACGTAGTCCATAGATCTTTGGAATCAGACATCCTTATCAACAAAAATAAATAAATGTCCACACCGCCAACATTTTGAATTTTCCTCTCCGCCATGAGATCAGGCAGGCGCACATGACGTCATCACATTGTGCTGCTGCTGCAGGCAAAAACAACGCCTTTTATATCGGTGAGTTATTTTAATGGAATGGCAGATGTTTGATATTGAACTTTAACGCTAATAACGGCCGATACCATGCCAATAATATCGTGCATCCCTAGAATAAATAAAAAACTTTGGATCTGCCTGTCTGGCAGTAGTGTGCTTTCCCAACACAGGTGTAATAGATTTTAAGTTTTGATATTAGGTTCAGGTCCGTATTAGACATAATTTCGGTCCGAATCCGGACCGAGGTCTGCCTGTTAGTGACCTGTGAGTTAAGAGTTACAAATCAACCTAACATGCATATTTTTGGTCTATGGGAAGAAACTGGAGTACCTGGAGAAAACCCATGCAAGCACGGAAAGAACACACAAACTCCACCCGGAGAGGCCCCCAGACCGGGATTTGAACCAGGGTAAACTGCTTGCTGAGAGGCAGCAGCTCTACCAGTGCTGCCCCCAAACAATCATATGATGTATAAATATTGTTAAAAGCATAAAAATCCAAACCAAAAATCTTGAAAAATGTATTTTGACAACTATTTTGGCTTTAAGTCTTTAATTCCTGACACTACAAATGAAAAACATATTTCAATTTCAGCTTTAAACTTTCCACCTTTTTCCTGCTACCTACAGTATTCTGTATTGTCTTGTACTGTAAGATGTTCTCCTATGTGGACTACAGCCCAAACATTAAGAAAGTCAAGCATTTCCTTTTGTTTGATTGGAAATGAAATGCACATAAACATACTTTGCGGAGGTCTCAAATTTAGTTTTTATTCCACATTTTTCTTGATTCAATACTTGTTTGTGAGCAATAGAAGCTGAAGAACTGGTCAGAGGAGCAATATTTCATTTGTGATTGAACACATTTTTCAAAGAGTTTATCTTTCCTTCATTGTGAACTGTGCAACACATTCTGGGCTTTTGCAAGGGTATCCTATAAAGTGCACAATGAGTACTATGGAAGTAGTCACCCTAAACACCATTTTTGATAGTTAGCCACACTGAGACAAGTCACTTAAACCAGTTTTACATTAAAATTACACCCCAAGTGAATTCCACAGTAAAGCCACCAGGAATAAAGTGGACTAAGCGCCGACAACCAGCTCAAAAGCTCCAGTTCAGGCAGCACAGATAAGATTGGATCTGTCTGATTTCTCAAATGTTCCCTTTTCTTGCTTCAAACTCCAGGGCAAAAGAAAACTACTGAGTGACAAACGCTTAGCAATGAATGATTCATAAGTTCACACTGACATGAGTTCTGAATCTGTAAAAGACTTGGGGAGGGGTGGGGGAGATAGTGAAGAATCACTGTAGCCTTTTTTGGTCACCATAATGTTTGGAAATGCAGCAGTTACATTGTAATTGTCTAAAGACACATAAAATGTAGAAAAACTGTACGAAGTATGAAATATATTCCTTTGGATCGTCTTCAAACATAGTTCATTTGTCATGTTCTGTAATTTTAATTACCGTATTTTCCGGCCTTTAAGTCGCTCCGCCCCATAAGTCGCTTTAGTCCAATATGTCCAATAAATTGGAAAAATCCATAAATATGTCGCTTCGCCCCATAATTCGCATCTATTATGCGTCACCGCTGACGCGTCGCGTATGTTACGTGTCACCGCCGACAACCCGAAATGTGGGCTGGTGTTTTGCCCTGCTGCAAATGGCAGCCACTGGAGCGTGCACGGAAGGACTTTAACAAGATTAACATGGTAAAAGCAATTATTTGTTTGCTGAAAACTATAGCAAAGGTGTGTCTTAGCTTAACCTTTTCTTAATAAATGCACGTAATTGTCAAATCAGCTGGATTTAAAAAGTAGTTTCGCTACGTGCACGCGCAACGAGCGGATACGCTTCATTTCTTTAAAATGTAACAATAAAAACAACTAAAAAATATATTTGTTGGCAGACATTATAGTAAAAGTGTTTCTGAGCTTAACCTTTCCTTAATAAATTCACGTAATGGTCAAATCAGCTGGATTTAAATTGTTTCGCTTTGACGTTTTCCAAACGGTCGCGCGCGCTGCGAAAATAAATTGTAAATAAATCGAATGTTCGCTCAAACATCTCCTAAAGCTAATACGTTGTAAATGTCCATCCAGTGATTACCGTACTTTCTGTAAGTTTCATCAAAATCTGTTGTGTGGTTCATGATCAATTTTGCTAACAAGCTAACAGTAGTTCAGACCTCCAGAGATCAGGAGGCCGTGCTGCGGCAGAGTGAGTCCAAGCAGAGGAGGCTTCTGTCGGACACATGAGCTGGGAATGGTCGGTGGACCCTAGCGGTCAAAAGTGGTACTGCGCCCCTAGCGGCCGAAAGTGGTACTGCTCCATTTTTTTTTCATCAGAATGAATGGAAATTGACATATCTCAGCCAAAAATTGGTCTAAAAATATGGGAAAAATCCATAAATATGTCGCTTGGCCCCATAAGTCGCAGGACATGAAAATTAGTTTCAAGAAAACTGCGACTTATAGGCCGGAAAATACGATATACCATTTCCCTATTGATTTCTTTATCTAAGTTAAGAAACATTTCTTATTTATTATTGCATTCCACAGGTGTGTCTAATATGCCAATTTTTAGTAAAATATCTAAACCCTGAACAGGAAGTACAAGATGTGAATGAAGACCAAATGTGAGCTACTGAGGCAACTAGCATTTCTGCAAAGCTTTTTGTCTAGTTTGACCTCTCTCCTTATGAGCCTTGGGGCCATGAGTTGCTTGTCAGTATACATAGTGCTGTTTCTGCAGCTAGCCTGGCAGATGACGAGCACTGGGTGTCCCCGATGAACAAGAGGCAACAGTGAGAAGAGCACTTTGGACATGGGTGAACAAGTGTTATCTTGCATGACAAGCATCACCAATACCACAACAGAACTTGAGCTGTTTTCAAATACAAAGTGTACAACATTTGTGGCTTTTTCTTTCCTTAACTGGTTATTTCCACATAATTTCATGGTTATTTGCAAGTCCAAACAATAAATGTATAATTTGAAACTGACAATGATGAAAAGCTAATAGAATACATGTAGTGTCCACTTTGGCAATGGCTCCAAAAAAACACGCATGTTAGGCTGACTTCAGGCCCAGGCCTCCCTTGCAAAGGAAATCTGTGATCTCAATGGGATTTGCCTGGTTAAATAAAGGTTAATAAATAAACAAGTAGCTGTTAGCTTAAGGTGACCAGATTTCTGGCATTAAATCTGGGGTCATTTCTAGCTCGGACACCAAAAATAATAAAATATCAAGATGCGATTAAGAAATGGGAATATTTATTTTTTACATATTTATTCATGTTTAAGCAACACAAGTCAAATGTAGCAGCGAATGTGCCTCTCCACACACATGTCCTAAGAGTAATGTACTAAAATAAATAAGAACATTCGGAAATGTCGGAAACATTTGTAACGTGGGGGCGACGCATTGATATGGGGTGGAGTCTGGGGGGCTTCCCCCGGAAATTTTGGAATAAAGTAGAAGCCTTTTCTTGCAGTCTGGTATACTTTAACAAGTTGTTAAACATCTACGCTTACCTCCATAAGAAAACACTTGATTAAATAACTAGTTAGAGAGCATGCAACAACAAGTGATTTGAATATTCTCCCATTAATCAAGTGGAATGGAGTTGCTCATATCATTGTTAAAGGTGAAGTCTGCAGTTTCTGTAGAACATCAGCACTTAGAAAAAATGTCAACAAGCAAAGCATTCTGATCCCTCCCCCTCAGAGCCATATATGGCTCTGCCCCCTTGTGGTCTGTTGAAATTCAAATTCAAGCTCTGTTTTTATTGGCTGATTCAAATTCAAGCTCGGTTTTTATTGGCTGGTTACAAGCTTTGTTTTTATTGGCTGGAAAATGGCGGGTTACCTCTCTAACATCAATCTAGTGACAGAATGAAGAAATATGTTAAAAATATATTGTTAGAAAAGTTACATATAGCAGCTTTAACTATGGTCTAACTATCGACTAACTATCGTGGACCTCATGATCGGAGCGTTGATGTAACATTTGTGTAAGCCTGTGTGTGGATTCTTCCCCCTCGCAAGTAGACTGGGTTTCTCGTGTCCTCAAGAGTGGCTTATTTGAGTAAAGAGATGATGAAAGGATATTTATTTTATCCAACAATAATCTCTCCCTTCTCATCATTTTCAGTTCAGTTCCTGCTTCATTCAGTTTCAGTCACTGAGGAACTTTCATACATCCAAACTAAGAAAATAAACACACCCAAGCCATTTTTTATTACCTGGGTACAGCTGACAACACTAGAAATATATCCTACCACGAACCAAACTTTATCACGGCTAGAATAAGCCCAGTTAAAACAAAATAAATTGGTTCAAACATACCTGATCACAGGTGAGCTATGGGCTGAAACTTATGTAATCAGAATGTGAATTTGAATTGCTGTTTTGAAAATGAATTTCACTCAATTGAAACTGAATTTCAATCAATTTAAACAAAATTTAATGGTTTGAAACTGAATTAATTTGCTTTGAAAATTCACTTTTATAATTCAGTTTCAAAACGAATTTTTTGTATCACATCAAGGTCCTTCAAGAGAAATTGAACACAGATTGACAGATTGACATTTCACGTCAGTAAAACTTCCTTCCTCTATTAATAAAAAGTGCATTAAAATCAGAGATAAATGAGTGTCTCATCTATTAGTTCTAGTAGAGTAATTTAACAGTAGTTCTGTGTCAGTGGATCACATAATAATAATAATAATAATAATAAACTTTATTTGTATAGCACCTTCCTACAATGCCTTGCATTGACCAAGGTGCTTAACAGGATAAAAAGATGAATAAACTGGAACAATAAATCAGTGAAAATAGAATAAAAAACAACAGTAATAAAAGAAGGCAATGGAAATAAAAAATGCTACATACTAAAATACCAAAAGTAATAAAAGTTACACACTGAAAGCTTTTTTGAACAAGTGGGTCTTCAGTCTGGTTTTGAACAGAGTCAGATCAGAGGTGGCACGCAGCTCAAGGGGGAGGCTGTTCCAGGCTTTTGGGCCGGCAACAGAAAATGACCGGTCTCCCCATTGTTTGTACCTTGAGCGAGGCACCTCCAGCAGGTGTTGACTGGCAGATCGTAAAGCTCTGCCGGGCTGATGGGCTTTCAAAAGTTCTGAGATGTAGAGAGGTGCAAGTCCATTCAGAGCTTTGAAAACAAACAGCAGCAGCTTGAACTGTATCCTGAACTGAACCGGGAGCCAGTGTAGAGAGGACAGGACAGGAGTGATGTGTTCATATTTTCGTGTGTTGGTCAAAAAGCGCGCGGCAGAGTTCTGTACAAGCTGTAAACGGGAGATGGAGGATTGATTAATACCAACATACAAAGCATTACAATAATCAAGTCTGGAGGTCACAAAGGCATGGATGGCCTTCTCCAGATCACCACGGCTGAGAAATGACTTGACTTTAGAGAGCAGACGGAGCTGGAAAAAGCTGGTCTTGACAACAGAACTGATCTGTTTATCAAACTTTAAGTTGGAGTCAAGCTGCACTCCAAGATTTCTGACCACCGGGTTGAAGTGGGGGAGGGGAAAACCAACACTGGGACTGGGAAGGATGTTGCTGGTGTCACCAGGTGCACCAAATAAAATGCATTCAGTTTTATCTGTGTTTAGGTGGAGGAAGTTTTGAGAGAGCCAGTGCTTAATGTCATTTAAGCAGTTGACAAGAGTGTTTGAACTGAGTGAGGGGTTGGGAGTGACTGGCAGATAGATTTGTAAATCGTCTGCATACATGTGAAAAGACAGATTATGACGTGCAATGATTGATCCTAATGGCAGCATGTAAAGAGAAAAGAGGACTGGCCCCAGAATGGATCCCTGTGGTACGCCAGAGGTCAGAGGGGTTGATGAAGAGGAGGACAGATCGCCTATCATGACAGAAAAGGTTCTCCCAGTCAGGTAAGATTTGAACCACTCAAGCACAGCTCCCTGGAGGCCAACCAGCTGAGACAAGCGGTTGATTAGTACCTGATGGTCAACGGTGTCAAAAGCTGCTGAGAGGTCTAACATCACCAGCAGAACAGGGTTTTTTGCATCCAGGGACAGAAGAATGTCATTCTGCACTTTGAGCAGTGCAGATTCAGTGCTGTGACGAGCTCGAAAACCTGACTGAAATTTTTCAAACAGGTTATTGTGCTCAAGAAAAGATTGAAGTTGAATAAAAACAATCTTTTCTAGGACTTTCTAAAACTTATGGTACGGCCCTGGGTTTGGTCCCCAGGCGTCTCACACCTGATGAGAACAGAGGAGCCTCGTTTGTGAATTAGACTAACAAAGACTTTGACAGGTCCCTGCTATCAATGTGTGAAGTGTGACTTGTCATTTTACATACAGTAGGATGTGTGTGTTTTCTGTAAGCTCTGTTTTCACACACTGAACTTTGAATGGGTCACAGGTACGTGTTATCCCAAGTATGTGGGGGTGTTAGTTTCCAATTTACATATGTTGGTGCATGTCAATGGCTTGTCCTGTTATAAATTCTCCCTCTCACTGTCTCCTAACTTAATTGATAAAGCTCCTCGGATGAGAAGCGACGTCTTGTTTGTTACAAATAAAGTCCAGTTGTTCTGTATCGAACGCCTTTTTTGATCTTTTCTAGGACCTTTGATAGAAATGACAGATGGGAAACTGGTCTGAAATTAGAGAGAGCTGTAGGATCTAGGCCTGGTTTTTTGAGAAGAGGCCTGACCACAGCGTGTTTGAAAGCAGATGGCACATAACCTGAAGTTAGACAGCTGTTAATAAATGACAAAACACAAGGACCAATTACATCAAAGGACTGTTTGAACATTTTAGAGGGAATGATGTCCAGAGAACAGTTTGTTGGTTTCATCTGCTGAACCACCTTGGTGAGGTTAGGCAGTGAGACTAGGTCAAACTGGTCAAAAACAACTGTGGTTATTGCAGACGTACATGATTGGACAGTGTTTGATGGGCTGACAATGTTCTGCCTGATAGTGTCTATTTTGTTGACAAAATAGCTATGAAAGTCGTCACAGGTAGACTGAGTGGCAGTTTTCAGAACATTGACAGATGGATTGATAGCAGACTGGAGTGTGTTGAATAGCGTCCTCGGCTGGTTGCAGCTGGTGGAGATTAAATTGGAGAGGTACTGTGATTTGGCCTGCTTGACAGCATGTTGATAATCACAGAGACAGTCTCTCAGTATTCCCTGGGATACATGAAGCCGGTCCCGCTTCCATTTTCGCTCTGCTTTCCTGCAACGTTGTCGAAGAGCCCGCGTTGTTTCATTGAGCCATGGTGATGGTCTGTTTTTTGAAGATGCCTGTTTGAGAGGAGCGATGGAGTCCAAGATCGTTGTGCAGGTGTGATGGAAGGAGGTGATGAAGTCCTCAGGATGTAGAGAAGGGTCCAGGCTGACAGCAGAGCATAAGTCAGTGCTCTTAAAGGCATCAGTGAACTGACTTTGGGAGGATGGGGTGATGGAGCGGCAGAGATGTGCTGGGAGAACAGCTTTCGGTGCAAGAGGGGTGGAAAATTCAAATAATATGGGAAAGTGGTCCGAAATACAGGTGTCCAGGATCTCCACAGCAGATATGTGAAGGCCGTGGGAGATAATTAAGTCCAGTGTATGACCCTGGCTGTGCGTGGCCCCCGAGACAGACTGCGACAGGTTAAAAGAGTCCAGAAGGTCCTGAAACTCAGATCCAAGTTGATTACTTGAGCAGCAGGTGTGCACGTTGAAATCTCCACAAAAGAGCAACGAGTCAAATTTTGGGAGCAGTTCAGCCAGTAGTTCTGAAAACTCACTGAGAAAGTCTTTATTGTATTGTGGAGGCCGATAAAAGAGGCCACACAGCAGAGGTTTAGCAGATTCCAGCACAAAAACCATTATTTCAAAGCTGTTATAGTTTTTCT
>JBBPBX010010392.1:36981-58001 GCA_038048925.1 Garcialebias charrua
CTCAACTCGGGATGTTGTGAGTCGGTGGGCGGAATACTTCGAAGACCTCCTCAATCCTACTGGCACGTCTTCCACTGAGGAAGCAGAGCCTGGGGACTTTGGGTCGGGCTCTCCAATCTCTGGTGCTGAGGTCACCGAGGTGGTTAAAAAGCTCCGCGGTGGCAGGGCTCCGGGGGTGGATGAGATTCGCCCTGAGTTCCTTAGGGCTCTGGATGTTGTGGGGTTGTGTTGGCTTACGCGACTCTGCAATATCGCGTGGACATCGGGGGCAGTTCCCTTGGATTGGCAGACTGGGGTGGTGGTTCCCCTATTCAAAAAGGGGGACCGTAGGGTGTGTTCCAACTATAGGGGGATCACACTCTTAAGCCTCCCTGGTAAGGTCTATTCAGGGGTTCTGGAGAGGAGGGTCCGTCGGATAGTCGAACCTCGGATTCAGGAGGAGCAGTGTGGTTTTCGTCCTGGTCATGGAACACTGGACCAGCTCTACACCCTCAACAGGGTCCTGGAGGGTAAGTAAGTAAGTAAGTAAACTTTATTTATATAGCACCTTTCACAGATATAAAATCACAAAGTGCTTTACAAAAGAAATACACATAATAAAATCATACTAAAATCATACTAAAATCATACACTCTTAAAACATGCTATACAGCAAAAAATTGAACTAAAACGTAAAAATAACAATTGTACTTTATTTATAAAGCCATTTAAAACAACCACAGCTGCAACAAAGTGTTGTACACATGAAATTAAGAACATTTAAACAAAAGATGAGATGAAATCAGGAAAAACACCCTCAACAGGGTCCTGGAGGGTGCGTGGGAGTTTGCCCAACCAGTTTACATGTGCTTTGTGGACTTGGAAAAGGCATTCGACCGCGTCCCTCGGGGGGTTCTGTGGGGGTACTCCGGGAGTATGGGGTACCAGGCCCTTTGATATGGGCTGTTAGGTCCCTGTACGACCGGTGTCAGAGCTTGGTCCGCATTGCTGGCAGTAAGTCAGGCTCGTTTCCAGTGAGAGTTGGACTCCGCCAAGGTTGCCCTTTGTCACAGATTCTGTTCATAACTTTTATGGACAGAATTTCTAGGCGCAGCCAAGGTGTTGAGAGGATCCGTTTTGGTGGCTTTAAAATCGCTTCTCTGTTTTTTGCAGATGATAGGGTCCTACTGGCTTCATCAAATAGTGATCTACAGCTTTCGATGGAGCGGTTTGCAACAGAGTGTGATGCGGCCAGGTTGAGGATCAGTTCCTTCAAATCCGAGGCCATGGTCTTGAGCCGGAAAAGGGTAGCATGCCCTCTCCGGGTCAGGGGGGGGAGGTCCTACCCCAAGTGGAGGAGTTTAAGTATCTCGGGGTCTTGTTCACGAATAAGGGAAAACTGGAGCGTGAGATCGATAGGCGGATAGGTGCAGCGTCCGCAGTGACCCGACCTCGGATAAGCGGAAGAAAATGGATGGATGGGTCGCGGGGGTAGCACCCTAAGTAGGGAGGCCCAGACTTCCCTCTCCCCAGCCACTTGGAGCAGCTCCTCTGGGGGAATACCAAGGCGTTCCCAGGCCAGCCGAGAAACAGTCCCTCCAGCATGTCCTGGGTCTTCCTCTGGGTCTCCTCCCGGTGGGACATGCCCGGAACACCTCACCAGGGAGGCGTCCAGGAGGCATCCTAACCAGATGCCCGAGCCACCTCAACTGGCTCCTCTCGATGTGGAGAAGCAGCGGCTCTACTCCGAGTCCCTCCCGGATGACTGAGCTTCTCACCCTATCTCTAAGGGAGAGTCCAGACACCCTGCGGAGAAAACTCATTTCAGCCGCTTGTATCCGAGATCTTGTTCTTTCGGTCACAACCCAAAGCTCATGACCATAGATGAGGGTGGGAACGTAGATCGATCGGTAAATTGAGAGCTTTGCCTTTTGACTCAGCTCTCTCTTCACCACGACAGACCGGTACAGCGCCCGCTTCACTGCGGACGTTGCACCTATCCGCCTATCGATCTCACACTCCAGTTTTCCCTCATTCGTGAACAAGACCCCGAGATACTTAAACTCCTCCACTTGGGGCAGGACCTCCTCCCCGACCCGGAGAGGGCATGCTACCCTTTTCCGGCTCAAGACCATGGCCTCGGATTTGGAGGAACTGATCCTCATCCTGGTTGCATCACACTCGGCTGCAAACCGCTCCAGCAAAAGCTGTAGATCACGACCTGATGAAGCCAATAGGACCACATCATCTGCAAAAAACAGAGAAGTGATTCTAAGGCCACCAAAACGGATCCCCTCGACACCTTGGCTGCGCCTAGAGATCCTGTCCATAAAAGTTGTGAACAGAATCAGTGACAAAGGGCAACCTTGGTGGAGTCCAACTCTCACTGGAAACGAGCCTGACTTACTGCCGGCAATGCAGACCAAGCTCTGACACCGGTCGTACAGGGACCTAACAGCCCATATCAAAGGGCCTGGTACCCCATATTTCCGGAGTACCCCCCACAGAACGCCCTGAGGAACGCGGTTGAATGCCTTCTCCAAGTCCACAAAGCACATGTAAACTGGTTGGGCAAACTCCCACGCACCCTCCAGGACCCTGCTGAGGGTATAGAGCTGGTCCAGTGTTCCACGACCGGGATGAAAACCACACTGCTCCTCCTGAATCCAAGGTTCGACTATCCGACGGACCCTCCTCTCCAGAACCCCTGAATAGACCTTACCAGCGAGGCTTAAGAGTGTGATCCCCCTATAGTTGGAACACACTCTACGGTCCCCCTTTTTGAATAGGGGAACCACCACCCCAGTCTGACAATCCAGTGGAACTGCCCCCGATGTCCACGCTATATTGCAGAGTCGCGTAAGCCAACACAATCCCACAACATCCAGAGCCCTAAGGAACTCCGGGCGAATCTCATCCACCCCTGGGGCCCTGCCACCGAGGAGCTTTTTAACCACCTCGGTGACCTCAGCACCAGAGATAGGAGAGCCTGACCCAAAGTTCCCAGGCTCCGCTTCCTCAGTGGAAGGTGTGCCAGTAGGATTGAGGAGGTCTTCGAAGTATAGTTTTACATTGTCACTGAAGTTAATATTCAAATTACCCAGGCCAGTTGCGTCTTTGTCACCAAATACAATCCATTCTGTTTAATTGTCTTTTAAAAACAGGAAGTTATTGTTTAGCCAATGTTTGATTGCAGAGATGCAATCAAAGAGAAAAAACATTGGGTTACTGGATCCAGGCCTTAGTGGTAAATAGATCTACAAATCATCTTTATAAAATTAAAGTTGACATTGTGGTGTCATAATAGATCCAAGTGGCAACATGTACAAGGGAAAGAGCAGTGGGCCCAAAATGGAACCCTGGGGCACCTCACACAGAAGAGGGGCTGTAGAGGAAGAGTAGACATTGAGCAAGATAGAGAAAGTTCTATCAGATAGGACGTGAACCATATCAGGGCCGTACCACGAATCCCAACAAAATCATGGAGGTGAGACAGAAGAACAGAGTGGTCCACAGTGTCAAAGTCCGTTGTAAGGTCGAGATGCACCAGAGCTACTGGGCACCCAGAATCAACTGACTTAGCTATGTTGTTGTGAACTCTCAGTAATGCAGATTCTGTGCTATGCCGGGATCTAAAACCAAATTGAAACACACATGGATACTGGAGTTCTTGAAACTATACAAAATCAACAGGCCACTAAGAGCCTTCATCATGAACTCAATGGGCATGTAGACGACAACTCTAGAGGCCAATTTAAAGCAAACCAAGAGAGCGTATCTCCTCTGGGCAGCTGTGGCAATGATGACCAGGAGGGAGTGCACCTCAGATGGGTTGCGTAGGCGTACAGTCCTGCACCATATGTTGGAAACAGTGGCAGTATTTTTGTGACAAATTTACAAAATTGCATTTCACCTCAGTTATTAACAGAAATACCAGATCTTCCTCCTCCAACTGCTGCATCATCAACTGAAAATAAAAGGTTTGCTCTAACAACCGTGCTGTTTGTGTTGATTCTATTTGACATGAGCTGCAGTGGTGGGAGGACTTATCAAGCTTTATCCCCAGCATTTTCTTTTTTGAGTATGAATAGTTCATAAGAAAAAGACAGTCTCAAACTGCAAACGCTCTGAAAGACCATTCACTTGTACTGGGAAGTCTGATATGTCTGAGTTGACAGTGTTTTACGTTGTGTGTAAATTTAAATATACTTGCCTAAAGTTCTGTGCTTCCCACACAGGCCATAGTTATCACCATGTCTCAGTTAGCCTTGCGGTTTGTGCTGTAGAATGACTTTTACTAATGAAAAAATAAATACTACTGAAAATAATGATAATAACAATGATAATAATCAAATGCAACCATTTCAGTAGGGTTCCATGCTCGAGTCCTGTGAATGCACAAAACTGCTGCTTTGCAGTTGTGTTACATCACCACCACTGACTTGGACCCCTAAAAAGTTATATGGCAGCTTTCACAAATAAAATAAAACAGGTGTAGAAACTGAAATATTATACAAAAATGTCCACATTTACAGTTAATAGTCATGGCATAAAATGTTTGACAGCAGCAGCAGCATCATAATATGGCTGTTAATTAAATGGATGTGACAGGACTGGGACTGTTTCTTCATCCTCAGCTGCCTATGGAAAATAGGAGTCTCAGTGCAGATGGGTAGAAATGTAGGAAATCAACCACAAACATGATGCAAGGTTGACAAAATTGACAAATTACTCTTTTTTTGTGTATTTTCTTGCAATAATTTCTGCAATCACTCACAAATGCACTGCCCCACAATAACAGACTGTATAACAATTTAACAAAACAACTTCAAATTCACTTTAAGCTCCCACCGATTCAACTGGAATCTTTTAAAAACTAAATATATATTATTAGGATGGTGGACTGTTAGGGCCAGCAATGACGGCCTAAAAACAATTGGAATAACATACATTTTAGTATTAATATTTTCCTGAAATGTCTGTTTTCTTCATTTCATGGTTTTTCTCTTAGTTGTGCAGCTTCCAGTAGCATATGTTTAGCTTTCATCTAATCATATTTTGACCATCATGTGTTGTTCAGATCAAATGTATTTGCTCTGAGACCTTCAGAATCACAAGTGCAGCCACCTGCAAATTAAAACAAATGACAATGAAACTGTTGCTTTGACCAATCAGATGTTGAGTTAGTTGGCAATGCCATGGCCTTCTAACAGGCATTCAACAAAGTCAGCATTTTAGCGCCATTTGATTGGATGGTCAGAGAGTGTACTGGTCAAAGCTAGGAAACTGCATCTGTATCAACTTGCTGAAGCTAAATATCAAGCAGACATTCTCAGCCCTAAAGTGAATTAAAACCTTTGTCAAAAGCATGACAGAGTAAACTCGACTTTCACCATTAGCTTTTATAGAGAAAGAAAATGACTTAATGTTGAAATGGAAACACCATGATGTAGGAACACCTGTAGGACAAAGGAACATAACGCTTGAGGAAAGAAAGAAAGGAGGAAGGATGGAGTTTGTGTACAATCAAAACTTTGAGTGAGTAAAATGTATTTTATTCAAATGTTTTATATTTTTGTCAATTTATTACGCTCATATGGACGTTTGTGGTGCACCTGTGACTACTGGGTACATTAAGAAAACTTGCTGAATTGTGTTAACTGGGTTTCTTGCTTCAGTGGCATTCTTTTTTCCACATGAAATACCTGTTGGTGATACAGCACCATACAGTATTATTCAACTGTGTATCATCATTGATGGTTTCTGTAGCAGTGGCATCATAATGACAGTATTAAGCAGTGGAAAAAATCAGGCAGGACACCATTGAAGGCCTAGGAGGTGTGAAATGCACAGCACACCACTGATTATTAGTCTGCATAGGTTTAGATCAGACACAATAAGGCATATATTGAATTAATCACATAATAAATCAAACTTTGTTGAGCATGACAAATATTCAACTGAAATTTTCAAAAAAGAACAAAAGTTTACAAAACAAACAAAATTGGATGATTTTGAGCATTATATGGTATCTATCGCAATTTATTTTGTATGCATTAAAACGATAAACTAATAAAATATTTGAGTTGAGGCTCTTTTAAACAGAAACGTAAACAGTCTCAAAAGCCCAGAAGGTGTGATGGTAGTTTTTCTAAAAGCATCTGGCTTTTTAGGTTCTACTTTTTTTCTGACATTTTAAAGCTCCTTCTTGCCAGCTGGGGACTTTCATGTTAGGATTCTGATGTTTTTGATAGGGATGCACAACATTATCGGCACCGTTTCAGTATCGGCCAATATTAGCTTTAAAGTTAAATATCGGACATCGGCCATTCCATCAAAATAATTCACTAATATAAGACGGCCCTGTTTTTGTATAACAGTGACAAGGATGCCTGCAGCGGCAACACAATGTGATGACGTCACACGCGCCTACCTGATCTCATGGCGGAGAGGATAATTTACAATGTCGGCGGTGTAGAAGTTGTTGTTTTTCCGTTGAGGATACTGGATTCTGAAGATTTTTGGACCACTTTGAGCCTCACTACACCGTCCCCAGTCAGATATTTTCCCCACGTAACCTTACCGATTTACAAGCAGTCATTTACGACGTCATTGAGAAGCTAATAGCTGAATGCACTTGGGTGAGTTTCACCACAGACATTTGGACATTATGTTAGCCCCGTTAGCATGATTAGTCTTAAGGCACAAAAGATAGACAAAAACGATGCTTCATGCACAGGAGTGCAGAGGATCCTACACTGCAGCTAGGGACCCAGAACAAGCTTCCACAAGTGAGACAGCATTGCAGATGACTAATGTGTATAAATAACACATAACACTTTTCATTTAATATAAGTTAAAGTGCTATGCATCTCATATGGCTGTTACTGAATACATGTCACCAGCTTTTACAGCTGTTACACCATTTTTGTAGCAAATAAGCCTGCATAAGAGGGCTATGTTCTAACAATGGAAAGTATATAAAATATTGGCACTGATTATCGGCAAATAAGTTTTAGCATTTCGGATATCGGCCAAAAATCCAATATCGTGCATCTCTAGTTTTTGATTTGCTCTGTCTTCAGTAATTTTCTCTGCAGATCTAGTGTGAGTGTGCGGTCCTGACTGTTCACAGCTGTTATGACAGCGGTCCTCCTTACTGCTTAAGGCTGAGTAAAACCCATGAGTTATTGTTGAACAGATAATTGAATTATGAATCCTCATGGACACCCTTGTTTGTGGAAGCTTATCTCCTCTTCGGTTGTATTCTCCTGTTTGATACCTCTTCCCTGCTCTGCAAATTCACAACCAGTTAGAAGTTACTTTCTACTTAGCCTTTCTGACGGTCTGCCTGCTCTCCTACAATCTAAGTGTCTGCATCATTAACTTATCTGAATATTCTCTGAACCTGAAATAAGAAAGACACGCAATCCTCCTGTCCCAGATTGACCCAGTTATCCTGTGTAAATAAACCATTTACCTTTTTACCTCGGTCTCCTGAATCTTTTCAAATGTTGGAACTCTGAACTTTGTTGAACATTTACTTTTGCCAAGAAGGGCATTTCTCTGTAGAGACTACATGTTCTTTGTTCCAATGCAGATTTCCTCCCACACTTCAAATAAATAGAGGTTAGCTTGAGACGTTTGTCACTTTGTTTTAGTCCTGTGACAGTCAATGTCAGCTGAAGTATAGGCTCCAGGTTCTATATTAGGATTACACAGGTATAGCTAAGGCAAAGATGGGAATTGTGTTATAAGAAAGTAGCACCAAAGAAGTGTTCTGAATCTGGTTATTGCCAACTGTGAAATGTGTTTTTACCTAAATACAGCCGTTGCCTTATCTTATTTTCTCTTTCAGAAAAACATTAACTGTCACTCTTCCCTCTGCTGACTCCAGCTCTGCCTCTTGTTTGTGGGTGTTTTATATCTTCTGCTAGTTTTGGCATCCTTCATTTGCACTGTCGCTGTCACTGGCTCTACCCAACATGCCGACAGGTTTCGATTTTTGTGGGCAAATTAGAAATGCATCAATGTGTTCATCGCCAAACTCAGTATGTATTTCTTGTTATCCCCAAATGCTGATAAGAAACCTTCACTCCTTCCTCTTATCACATGCTGTTCTGTGGCTCCGATTCATTCATTGTAATGTAACAAATAGGAGTCCCATATGCTTCCTCGAGATTGCTCTCATTTTGGACCAGTTTCTTTCAAAGAGAAGTTTAAGTAGATGTACACGTAGACTGCTTTCTCTCTGATCTCATAGAATTTAAGTAGATGTACACGTAGACTGCTTTCTCTCTGATCTCATAGAGTGCATTTTTCCATTTGCAGAAACTTATATTTCGAAGTTTTAGTTTAAAGCAAACAAACAGAAAAGGGAAATGCAAAATATGACAAGCACTGAGAAAAATGGAAAAGTTTAATTTTCTATTTTTTTTACAACTGTTTTGTTCAGCTCACTTAAAAATCAGCGAAAGCTTCAAGATGAGATGAACACAGAGTTAAGATCAATTATTCAAGCCCATACAGACGTTTTGTCATTTGGTAGGAAATAACACAAACTAGTGGATAAACAACCTAATTAAATTCTACAGGATAGTTCTTAAAAGTGAGTAAATTTAGTATAGGATATTAAACAACTTTCTTTCTTTTTGTTCAATTATATTTCTAACTTTTTGTAAGTCAAACTCTTTTCACTGAAACGATCATCCATTTTAATTACTTTTTTGACATCAATAAGATAACAGAACCCATAACCAAAACTAATAAGAAAGAGCTTTGGGACTTGGCTTTAGGAGGGGATTCATCGATGTCTTATTTTATTTGACAACATTATCAGATCTATAATTTATAGGTGATCCACTTTTGTAATTAAATGCCAAATCAAACTCAGTTATGGCTTAAAATTTAATTTCACTCTATGGTTGCTATTACAGGATAATTAAATGAGTTACTTAGGATTCTTGATTGATTGTGTGATGGCTCATCATCTTGATCCACTTTGGCTGTCAGATTTTCTCCATGTACTCTGGTTTCCTCCCACAGACCAAACGCATGCATGTTAGGCTGAATGGTAACCAACATAGATGGGACGGTGAATGGTTGTTCGTCTCATATTGTCTTTATGTTGCCCTGTGATGGACTTGTGACCTGTCCAATGTGTACCCCACTGTTGACTGCTGCACACGGGAACCCACACCCTGCAACTCAGAAAGGAAGAAGCGAGTAAAGGTAATGGATAGATGGATGCATAATAATATTAATGGATAAAATACCTGAAGGAAAAAAAAAAAAACAGTTGCCGTCCAGGTTCACAGTCATCTTTATGATAATAATCTGTTTGAAGAACTTCAGTCAGATTTCTGCCCCCTCCACAGGAGTAAGACAGCTTTGATTAAAATCACCAATCCTCTCCTGGTTGCTGCCAATCTGGACTTTTATCAATGATCATACTTCTTGACCTGAGTGCAGCATTTGTTACCATTTCACATGATATTTTTCTTGATGGATTGTTCTATTGGTTTTTCTGGCATTGTTCTGAATTGGTTTCAGTCTCATCTCTCTGACCATCAGCACTTTGTCCAACGTAAAAACTTTATCACAGTCCTCCACAATTATATCAGGTGTACCGGGTTCTGTTCTTGTTCATCTCCTGTTATAATTTATCTTCTTCCACTTGGCCTTATCTTAAAAAAATGGTATTAATTTTCACTGCTATACAGATGACACCCAACTCTACGTCTCCACCAAGCCCAACACCACACTTCCACCAGCTTCCTTTCGGACCACCTCTGTGAAATTAAATTATGGTTTAGTCAAAATGTCTTAAACTGAACTCCAAGAAAACAGAAGGTCTCCTTGTTGGCACCAAATCTACCTTATCCAAATGTAATATGTTCCCATTAACATTGATTATTCCACAGTTTCTTCCTCCCCTATAGCTAAGTCTGGGTGTGATCCTTGATAGCACTATCTTTTGAATATCATGTCAGTAACAACTTGGTCTGCTTATTTTCATCTTCAAAACATCAACTGTCTCCATTCATTTCTTACTCCCACTAGTACAGCCATCCTTATCAGTGCTCTGGTCACCTCTCGATTGGAATACTGTAACTCCATCCTCTCAGTTCTTCCATAAACTTCAGTTCGTCCAAAACGCACCTGATCGGATCATCACCAGAACTATGTCGAAGGAACACATCACCCCTATCTTTAAACATCTTCAGTGGTTACCCATAAAATATTGCACTGACTTTAAGATTATCCTCCTCACTGTCAAAAGCTCTCCATTACTTGGCACTTCTGTACCTCACTATCTTCTTTGCACACCTTCCCGGAGTCTTTGCTCCTCCTTATCGATTTCTCTTGTTGTACCTCCTGCTCACATGACAACCATGGGATCCAGAACCTTCTCCCGCAAAGCCTCTTGTATCTGGAACTTTCTTCCACAGCACATCCGTAATTCATATTCTCTGCCTTTATTTAAATCTAACCTTGTATCTGGAACTTTCTTCCACAGCACATCCGTAATTCATATTCTCTGCCTTTATTTAAATCTAACCTTAAAACTCACTTTTTCAAACTTCCTTATTATGTCTAATGTTATCAAGTTATGTGTTGATTTTATTGATATGTTTTTTATTTTATTTTTTATTTTTTTAATATTTGCATTTCTTCTTTGGTGACCTTGAGTGATTTGAAAGGTGCCTTTGAATAAAATGTATTAATATCATTATTATAGAATTGGAAACATTAGCCTAGAACTAAAAACATACAACTTTCCTGGTCCACAAAGCACAACTACTTGTTTGCTCCCTTTCTGGCTCTGAGTCTTTCTCCTGTGTCTTTTTCCTCTCCTTCATTACCTACTTCACCATTTTCTCCTGTCCATGGCTGATATCCTCATTTGACATCCCCAAATCAGAATCTCCCTCTACAATTCAGTATCAAATCATCTCTGCTTCACTTATTTCTCCTACAACAATGTCGACTCATTAAATACTTCAAAATGGTCCCGGTGTCTACTAAAATTGACATTCATAAAACAACTGTTATTTCAGAACAACCATAATTACACTGTTTTCTGAAGTAAAAATATTTTAGTTGTCATGTTAACAAGACTAGGGCTTATATGCAATTATCATGGTAAAAATCACAATAGATAAATACTATTTTGCTTACCTCTCCTCTTTCCATAGAATGTGGCTGCTGGTATGCTAGACATTTTGATTGAAAAGAAAAATTGAGTTCCCAGCATGCTAACCTATAACATGACACAGCACTGGAAAGCCCAACAGGGCTTGATAGGGTAACTGCTGAAGAAATTATCACTTTCTCTGACATGGTTTACTCAAAAGAACCACAATTTATGGCAGCTGAAGATTTCTAACTGGCATTTTACAAGGACAGATTTCATGGCATTTTACAAGGACAGATTTCATGGCATTTTACAAGGACAGATTTCAGGACATAAACATATGTAAAAATACATACTTGTCTACATATGAACTTCATGTGTGTATGTATGCATTTTACATTACTATGAAGACCAGTCACAGAAATGAGCCACGAGCCTTGTTATCTGCTCACTTCCATAACCTTATCAGTTCAGCAGAGTTTAATATAGTTCAGATAGGTCCTTCAAGCAATTTGCAGTCACATGAAACTCTTTGCCTTCACAAATGCAGTTCACGGGCATCCCTTCAGTTTGAGATAAGAGTGTTTTGGGAGACAATCGAGGTCCTCGTTCTCAGAACAGAGGGGAAAAACATTCTCAGCTACAACAATCAATCACAATAAAAACATACATAACCTTTGACCAAAACTTCTCTGACTAACTCAAAAAAGTAAAAGAAGATACATGTGAGCAAAATGTCTACTATAAAGGAAACAAATGAATGGGCTGAGTCTCAGGAAGTGAATCCCTGTGATTAACCAGAAATAAACTACATCATCCCTGCTAGCTACACCAAAAGCAGAGTGTGGGTTTGTATTGATAAATGTTTTGGAATAAAATTAGCTTTGCAATCAGGCAAATCAGCAACTTTGAAAGTAACACCAGATGCATGAGTACACCCCAGTTATTCACCGACATTTGAAACATTCTTATTATTTGCCTCTTTTAGCCAAGATTGATAATATACATTTTCAGAATCAGCTGCAAATATTTGAAATAAATAAACTCTAATGTGTGTGTATAATATGCAACTGAAAAAAATATATAAAAAAATGTGGTGTCAGTTTCATTCTGTTCGCCTACGAGTAAAATCAGAATGTCTGGTGTATTCGATGTCAGTGTTGTGTTTTTGGGCTGTAAATATTTATTTGTTGAAGTGTGGAATAACAGCAGTTACTTTGGAACATTCGGGTTTTAAAGAGATCTCGGAGAAAACAACAGTGAATTCAATAAAAAGGAGCTTGTTATTGGCAAGGCTGGATGTTGCACCAAACCTAACTAAAATGAGAAATAAAGAGAATAAAAGATTAGCCTTTTTTTAAAGACTAAAACAAGAACGTACCAGTTCGTTTAGTGCAAGAAGCACATTTTAGCCTAAACAAGAGCAAGGGTTGAAGTAATCTTGTGTTTTATAATAAAAGCACAATGACGGCTGTGCTTTTGGACTAAACTATCCCCATATTTTTGGCACAACAAAAGCTGGAGACAGAAAATGGTAGAAGCATTCTTAGAGAATTGGATTGTATTCCCAGAACATACACATAGTTTTAAAAAGAAAATGCCAACACAGCCCAGGGCTTTACAGAGAACTATGTCTGTATTGACAGGAAGTAGAGATAACACTGGCAAACTGGAGAGAAAAATCCAGGTATTCAGTTTGTCATCACACTCAGGCGTTCCTTTTAGACACCACTGAGCTCAGAGACACATGGTGCTCTGGCCAAAGTACCTGCCACAGAAAATTTATTTCCTGGGCATGAAGACAAAGATAAGAGCTCTCACAATAAATGGAAAGTACTGACACGGGTTGAAACCTCCTTCAAACAAGTGGTGTAAGAAAATGAAAGAAATATGACACGAAAACATTTTTCTTTCAATCTTGGCAAAGTATTCTGAATTTTAAATGATGGTGTTATTTGTACTGCTTAAACATGTGTAGAGTTCTTCTCATGCAATACTGTATGGTGCAGGCACAATTGTATGGCCTGCATGTAAAATTTATCACACAACATGCACTGTATCTCCAACAAAACAAAACAAACAAACAAAACATTCTGCAGAATTGAACAAGTATAGGCTCTGTCAATTTGTTTCATCCTCTCACTTCGTTTCAGAATTGTAAGGAGCTGGTGGTCAATCTCCAGGAGTCATTGAGAGAGATGTGAGGTACGCCTTGGACAGGCAATCAGTCCATCACAGGGACACAAAGCAACAAATTAAACATAATTCATACCCACCTAGTGACAGTTTAGAATAAACAATCTAACATGCATGTTTTTGGACTGTGAGTTGACGATAGAGTATCACAACGTGCCAACTCCACATAGACCGTTTACCATGGAACACCACTCTACAGAGTCATTAGGTTGTGTTGTAATGTAACAAAGTAAAAATACTTTGTTACTGCACTTAAAGGGGACCACAGATGCAAAATTCACTTTTTAATGTTTTTTTTACTCAACTTTGGGTATTTACTTCATAAAAAAACAGTCCTTGTGCCAAAAAAATGCACCCAGTGGTTTATTTACTCTAAGTAGATTTATTTATTTTTGATAAATACACCAGGATTCACACTTCCTGCAGTTATTGACGTCACAGGCCGTAGCCAATCACCTCAAACCTGAGTCCAGCCCCTCACCTAGCAACCCCTGGTTAGGCTCAACCCACTTCTGTATTAAACACATGACTGTTGTTTTTCATGATTTCATCTCATCTTTTGTTTATATGTTCTTAATTTCATGTGTACAGCACTTTGTTGCAGCTGTGGTTTTTTTAAATGGCTTTATAAATAAAGTATAATTGTTATTTTTATATTTTAGTTCAATTTTTAGTGTATTTGCGATCGCTCCCAACGCGCAGCCGTCAAAAATTAAACGAGCGGACCCCATCTGTGAATCTTGAGAGCTGGTAGCCAGCCCATGTGGATTTCTACGCGCGAAAGGTCCGGAGCCATTTCCATAGCCCATCAGAACCTTTTTCATCCAGACTTGGACATAAATTGACCACCTACAGTCCTGCTCCGGCCAATAGAGTGTCTGCCCTCCCCCAAATGTACTTTGGCGCTCAAGAGCTGCATTGAACCGGACCAGAACAGACCTCCAAACTCAGCGGTGAAGCCAAGAGCACCAAGCTGGCCCATTCATACCTCCGAGCGTGGACGCTCTTGTAAGTAAAGTTTATTAGCTACATACACTACCTGGCCAAAAAACAAGTTGCCACAAAAATAAAAGGTCACACACTAATATTTTGTTGGACCGCCTTTAGATTCACTGTGGCATTGTTTCGATAAGCTTCTGCAATGTCACAAGATGTATTTCCATCCAGTGTTGCATTAATTTTTCACCAAGACCTTTCAATGATGGTGGCAGATTGACCACTGCACAAAGCGTTCTCCAACACATACCAAAGATTCTCAATGAGGTTACGGTCTGGACTCTGTGGTGGCCAATCCATGTGTGAAGATGGTGTCTCATGCTCCCAGAACCACTCTTTCACAATTCAAGCCCAATGAATCCTGGCATTGTCATCTTGGAATATACCCGTGCCATCAGGGAAGGAAAAAAATCCAATGATGGAACAACCTGGTCATTCAGTATACAGTATTCAGGTAGTCAACTGACCTCATTCTTTGAGCACAAACTGTTGCTGAACCTAGGCCTGACCAACTGCAGCAACCGCCGATCATAGACTGCCCCCACAGGCTTGTACAGTAGGCCACATTTTTTCCGGCCACATTTCTTCCTCGAAGACGATGGGTCCCCACTATCCTTCCAGTTTTTAATAATGTGTTTGACAGTTCTTAACCCAATTTTAGTACAGGTAGTCCCCGACTTACGAGCGAGTTCCGTACCTCCGACTATCTTGTAACATGAAAATCTCGTACGTCGGAACACGAAACACGTGTTCTCGTAAGTCCGGATTTTTGGTCGTAAATCGGAAAATTTATGCTAGCGCTACTACGAACACTCGTTTTTCATCACAAATGTTCATACTAGTTCATAAACATGCTCAGAAACTTGTTTCCAAACGGTTAGTTAACACACTTTCATCTAAAAACACATAAAAGTGCTGTATTTTTTGTATGTTCTTTACAAATTTACTGCTCGTTCGCCAGCTCGTAAGTCCGGAACCTCGTATGTAACGGTGTGATCACACCGAACAGCGTTTCAACTTCCAAAAAGCTCGTCACGCACGCAAGTGGACGCACTTGGTGTCCAGACCTGAACGCGAAACTGCTGCTGGGTGTGTGGGAGGAGCTTACCGGTATACCGAGTCCTCACTGCACTCCGCCAGGCGAGGAGCTTTTTATCTCTGTCTCTGTGGAGCAGACTTGACTGGTCGTGAAGGAATTGTCGCGAACACACAGCTACAATGAGTTTCTCTTCCATAGTCCATGACTCCGCGGGTTTTTTCTGTGTCCCACAAACAATACGTCACGTAGTTGCGCAATCGTTTCCGCGTCACATAGGGACTCTCCCCCTCTCCCCCTGACCCCCTCTCTTCTCCCCCCGACTCTCCCTGATCAACCAATCAGGGAGAGTTGAACGGCGTTTGAACGTTTGAACCGCGAAATCTTCAGCATGGTGAATGCGTGCTTTGGAGGCTGACGCGGGTTCACGTGCACGGAAAAACGCTTTCCAGCACGCTCAACACGCACGTGACGTGACGCCCGACGCCAAGACGCGGCTGGAAGCGCGTCCCCCATTGACTTTGCATGTAAGCTGGACGCTCCTGCTGTTGAAACGCTGTTCGGTGTGATCACACCATAAGAGCGCTCGTAAATCGGGGACTACCTGTAGTTTCTGCAATCTTAGAGGTTTTCTCCGCTTGATGCCAATGATTTGACCCTTCTCAAACAGACTGACATCTTTTCCACAACCACGCCATGTGTCTTTCAACATGGTTGTTTAAGAAATGAGAAGCAACTCATTGCACCAGTTGGGATTAAATTACTTGTTGCCAGCTGAAAGATAATCGCCCATGCAGTAATTATCCAGTAGGAGGCTCGTACCTATTTGCTTAGTTAAATCCAGGTGGCAACTTTTTTTTGGCCAGGCCGTGTATAAGTATGTTGTTAAAATTAGTAGGTTTAAGAGTTCAGAACATTGATTGTGAACTTCATCGCTGCAGGGCAGTCTGCAGAAACAGAACAGAGCCGGACCGAAACTGAGAGCCGCTACTGTTTTGCAGAGCCTGTAAGTAAAATTTAGTAGCTACATATACAGTATTATACATATGTTGTTAAAATGACGTAGGTTTAATACTTTAGAACATTACAAGAGTATGGCAGGGGTTTCTAAAGCCCTAAAATATAAATAAATACTAAAATAAATATAACGTCACTACTTTGCAGAATTTCACTTAGCGTGGGCGGGTTCAGAACCAAACGAGAGACTACTGTAATAACTATATAATTAGTGGATAACTTCAACATTTATGAATGCAAAAACACAAAAGGTCATCACTAAATGTCACATTACTGATGGAGCAATCAGTTTTTGTTTTTTTAAAGCTTCACATTAATTCCAATGCCCATCATCAGCAGACTTTAGCTACAATAACTCACAAATACATTGAGTTTATCATGCTTCTTCATGAAAAGCCAATATCTGCACACGAGCTGCACATGCTCAATAAAAACATTAACCTTGTATCTTTGCACTCGCTCAGCCGTCGTCCACATGACTATCAGCCACCCATGGGAGTGACCACAGCTAAAGTAACCCTCCTTACAGAGCACATTTACGACAAACTCTCCTCAAGACAAATTTTAGGGAAAACAATGCTAGGCCTTCAAACTCTAAAATGATCATAATCAAGAATATGTTTAGGGTCAACTCTCAGCTACTACCAGACCAAATTTTAGCTCATTTTCTGGAACTATATATATATTTTTTTTTTTGTTAAGTCATTTGGCTTCAGCAGCCATTTGTCATTGGATTGACTCTCCAATGATTATTTGCCAAACGATTCAATAAAACCCTGTGCTTTTAGTGATATTTTGCTAACGGACAGACTAACACACACAAGGGCATTATTGTATCAGCTTTTTTTTCAGCTTTGCAGTGATTGATAAAAACTATAATGCTACTGGTTTTGTAGTTTACCATCAGTGGATCATAACAGCGAAAGGATGACTGCATGTCGTGAGCTGCCACCTGAAACCACCTCTGGGACTTCATAGCTCGTTTCCAGAACACACACACACACACACACACACAGAGTGCTGCTGCTCAGAAGCATCACAACACAAGATGCAGGATACGAGGTTTACCGATCCATTTCTCTTAATGAGAGATCCGAGGACGCTGCTGCTTGATAACTAAAAGCTGACGCTGTGGATTCTGTCTGAGTAAACAAAGTAAATTACAGCTTTAATAATTAAGTAACGGCATGGTTTCCGTTGACTCCACCTCAAATGTCACGGATGATGCAGCGCATGGAGAATATTTGGGTCACATATTGATTTCACTTTGTGATAGGAAACTTGAGCAGGTTTTACAGCAGCTGCACGTCACACACAGGGAAACCTGTAAGACGGGTGTGGCAGTCGGAGGAGGTGGTGCAGCCGGTGGTGGGGCTCATGCATTCTTCTTTACTGACCACATTTCTTCACTCTGCTGCTGTATTTTTTTTATTTTTTTTATCCTTGATGTGTCTTTACCTGTGTTGCATTAGTATTTTTTATTATCCTTGATGTATCTTTACCTGATCTGGACCTGCCGTTCTGAGTTCGTTTGTTTCTCCTTCCTGTCCTCTCAAACCAGATGGCCGCTCGAGCCGAGCCATGGTTCTGCTGGAGGTTTCTTCCTGCTAAAAGGGGAGTTTTTCCTTTCCACTGTTGCCTCTGTGCTTGCTCAGGATGGGAGACTGCGACGAAGTGAAGATTCAACGAGTCTGCTGGCTTCCTTCCTTAGATGGAGAACTTTTACTAACTGGCTTTTGTTTGTATGTGACTGTTTTTGTACAGTGCCCTGAGACACTTCTGCTGTGACGTGGCACTATAGAAATAAACTTAATCGAATTCTTCCACCTGTTCTTTATTTACCAGCACAGCAGACAGGCAGACAAACCTGCTGACATACTACAGTAAAATTATCCAGATTTAATGGTTTAGTTCCCCGTTATGTGCGGACAAACTTCTCATCATGGCGTGAAATATCTAACGCAGGTTCTTTACAATTCAGCTTTAAGTAAACTGCTCCGATCTGTTTTGATTAAGTAAAAATCACATTTGTAAACACATAACACGTCACAGAGCACTTCTTTCCTGTTTAGGGGGTTTTCCCATACATTTTATGGCATCTAACTAGTTAATCTAGTTAATCTAGCATTTAGATATTGTACAATTCTTGGCTTTTAGCCTCTGCTTCGCTAGCTTTTTATGACTGCTACTATTAGCATTTAGCTACAGTTTTGTCCAATTTTATCTTTTAGCTACTATGATACTACAGTACTGTGTTAATGTTAGTCTTTAGCTACTGTTTAACTCATCAAAGTTCATGCTCAATAATCCAGGTAAAAATCCAACAATGTTGTTTAGTCAGGTCATCTGAATGGGTTATTTTTCTGCCGAGACGTTTCGTCCTTCATCCAAAGGACTTCTTCAATCCGAGGAGCCACAAACAAACTCAGGCTGACAAGCAGCACACTCCCATAGTGGAAAAAGGCAGTTTGATAGTGATAAGATGGTTTCTGGGGCCCACACTCTCCCCCGTCAACTCCTCTGAGGCAGCCATGCCGAAGTGGTTCACAACATCAAAGTCCATGCTCAATAATCCAGGTTCAAATCCAGCAAAGTTCAGTCAGGTAATTTAGCTATCGTTGTGCTAATCCTAGCATTTAGCTACTGTATTGCTAATCCTAATTTAGCTATCAACTTGCTATCTTTTGACTTCTCTACTTTTGGCATTTAGCTAATTTGCCAATTTTATCTTTTAGCCATGTTGTGCTAATCCGAGTGTTTCAATATATTGTGCTAATACTAGCTTTTAGCCATGTCTCGTGAACGAGATGGTGTAGAGCAGTGGTGGGCGCAGACCGCTAGGGAGCGCTAAAGAGCTAATCCGCTTACAGTGGACCTAAACTTTTTGTCAGCGTTTTTGTGGATTGACTAACTTTTATAATTCATAAGCGATTTTGTGCTATTTTTATTTACAATGCAATACCGCTAATAACTAATTATCTATCAGTAAAAACGAAATAACGTATTTACAAGCTCGGACGACAGCACCGGATGTGGTCCGTCACTAAAAAGCGTCCCCCTCAGTCTCTTGGTGTGTGCTCTCTCTACAGCAGTTAGCAGCCAGTGTGTTACTCTGCAGCCTTATTGCTTGTTTTCGAAGAGTCAGACGAAGAGTTTTTAACATGGAGGGTGAACTTATGGATGTTTCTCAGCGGCCTACCCGACGCGTCTGGATTTTAAAAAGTATTTCGCATTTGCCCTCTTCAAAATGGCGGCCGCGACGGCCACAGACGATAAGGACTTTCCATGAAAACACGGTAAAAACAATTATTTCTTTGCTGAGAAAAATATACTTCTTAGCTGACTTTATAGCACAAGGTTTTTCTGAGCTTAACCGGTTCAAATGGTCAAATCTGCTGGTTTAAAAAATAATATTTCGCCATTTGCGGCCGCCATTTTGAAGAGGGCAAATGCGAAATATTTTTTTAAATCCAACAGATTTGACCATTTTAACCGGTTAAGCTCAGAAAAACCTTGTGCTATAAAGTCACTGCTTTGTTTTGTTTTGTTTTTTTGAATGTCCAGAGGACCAGACTTAGCTTTTTTAGATCATTCTCATTTCCTGGCCGAATAGAATATATGTACGTAAAGTATTAAATAAATCCTTTGATTTTTGTAATTTCATCCTTTTAGGATCATTTTATTTACTTTTCATTAAATCTGTTGACTGCCTATAGAAATTTTGATAACAGTTTAGTCCTGTGTATAAAGTAATGCTAATTTTTGTTTTGTTTATGACCTTGTTTAGGTCAGGGGTTTTTTCAACCCCTGTTCCCACCCAGGATGGCATTGGCAAGCTACCGGACCACCACAGCTGTGCGGTAGGACTTAAATTGCACCAAACTATTTGTTTTTTTCTGGACCTATTACCCTGGATCATGAACTACAAACTACCAGATTATTGATGGACCTTTAATTAGGGCTGGACGATATGGCCAAAATTTTTATCACGATATAGTTCTTAATTTCGGTCGATATCGATATAATTCGATATCGATATAAACAATATAAAAGCCTAAAAAAACTATAAACTATACAAATAAATTGATGTTCACCTTGTATTTGTATTTAGCCTCCAAAAAGATGGAAATCACCATCAAATAAACATAAAATTCTCAACCCAATAATTCTGTCGGGTCATGGACAGTTTTTTTATAGAAACGTTTCACCCTCCATCCTCCATCCAGTTTCCAGATGACCCAACTGAGAATTATTGGATTTGGTACCTGGATTATTGAGCATGAACTTTCTTGGCATAAAATTCTCAACTGTGTCAATATTAATAGTTTTAACTTTAAACAAGAACTTTAAAATTTACAGCATTGAAATTCATAGTTAATTAAATAAAACTTTTGGGTGTCGTTATTGATGAGAAGCTGACATGGAAATCTCATGGAAATTACTTAAGAATAAAAATAACAAAATCAATTACATTATTGTATAAAGTAAAATAGTTTTTGAATGACAAAGTTTTGAATATATTGTATAATGTAATGATTGTTCCATATTTAATCTGTTGTATTGAAGTTTGGGGAAAAGCATGCAAAACTTTTACAAATCCTATTTTTATTTTACTAAAAAGAGCTGTAAGAATTATTATTAGGAAGTGCTATGGTCACC